>CAUYRT010006100.1:0-28578 GCA_963574885.1 Lepilemur ruficaudatus | reverse complement strand
AGTAGCTGGGACTACAGGCATGCACCACCATGCCCGGCTAATTTTTTCTATATATTTTTAGTTGGCCAATTAATTTCTTTCTATTTTTAGTAGAGACGGGGTCTCGCTCTTGCTCAGGCTGGTTTCGAACTCCTGACCTTGAGTGATCCTCCTGCCTCAGCCTCCCAGAGTGCTAGGATTACAGGCGTGAGCCACCGCGCCCAGCCTTTTTTAATTCTTAAAAGAGATAAAGGACTCACTAGATATGGAGGAATTTCTGAGCTAAATCCAAAGGGAAATAAGGAACCCAGACAGGAAAGTGATTATAAAGTGTCCTCTGCCCTGACACCACCTGTCCATCCCCACACATTGGAACTTTCTTTGCAATGCTTCACCTGGGTAGGGGGAAAAATAAATATCCAGAACCATGAAAAGGGAACCAAACAAGAGACACTCCTTCCCACAATAAGCTGGAAGGATCGTACCCTCAAATCAACGGAAAACCAGAAGTCAGTGAGCCTGCACGTGGAGTTGAAGCCACTTTCCGAAGTCCTGTATGATCCTGCGACTCAGATTCCTAACCGAGGATAAAGATGCTCCAAGACAGAGGGTCCCCCTCCAAGTACGCGGCAGAAGCAAATGCAAACGTCTTTGGAAAATGTACCTTCATCTTTGTTCTCAAACGATTCCCATAATTAGGTTTTCAAATACGATTACCAAAAACACCTACCATGACAACAAATACCGCCACCTAGCAAAACAAGACACCATGATCAAGAGCCAGAAGACCAAAATACAAGAGAAAACAATTGACAAAGTATCAGATATCATACATATAGATGCAGACTATAACACAACTGGATGCGTAAGAAAAATTAGAAAAGTATTTGCATGGAATAGAGAACTATAAAAATGAAATAATGTGATAAAGAAACCAAATAGAATTTCTAGAACTAAAAATATCAGTAATTGATTTTAAGAAATCAATTGTTTTAACAGCTGATTAGACATTGCCAAAGACAGAATTAGCGATTTGGAAGACAGGTCAGTGGGAATGATACAGAATGAAGCATGGAGGCAAAAAAGGTAGAAAAAACAAAAGTAAGAACAGCAGAAACAAAAGAGGTGATGAGGTTACCTACCAAACATTGAATTGATGTCCCCAAAAGAGAGGAGACAGAATGGGGAAAAGGTGGCATTTGAAGAGATGTTGACTGATTTTCTAGAATGAATGAAAGAAACCTATCTATAGATTTGAGAGGCCCAATGAATCCTAACCATTATATAAAAAGAAAAATTATGCCTGGACAATGACAGTAGGGTGTAGAATGCCAACAATGAGGAGAAGATTGAAACGCAGCTGGAAGGGGCAGAAGGACACAATGAAGTAAAGACTTAAAAGATGACTACTCAGTAGGAACAATGGAAGCCAAAAGAAAGTAAAAGAAATGTGACAACCTAGAATTCTATACCCTATGAAATTAATTTTCAAGAAAGAAGGCCAAACGAAAATTCAGAGTTCCCAGCAAAGACCAGCACTAAACAAAATACAAAAAAGACAATTTTCTGACAGATGGAAATTTATTCCATGTGGAAAGTCTGTGATGGAAGAAGAAATGAAGATTAAAAACACAGATAACCCAAGACGATAGGAAACGTATATCTCTGAGGTTTAAGAATAACTAGGGTTTTCTTTGGGGATTAAGACTAACTGGAATTAAAATACGTGACAAAAATGGCATACATCCAGAAGGGTCAATTAAGTTAAACACTTCTAACACTTCTTTTTTTTTTTTTTTAAGCATGAAATGACGTTTACTGAGGAAGGACAAGGTAGGTTTACAGAGCAAGAGTAAGACGTGTTTACTACAGAATGACGAACAGACCCCTTTGTAACAAAAGGGGCCAGGTCAAACACTTTCTAAGGTAACATGTAAAGAAACTCACTTTAGACTCTGATAAGTCAAGAATGTTTTTAATTTCCAGTGTAACTACTAAAAGAACAAAAACAGCGTATATAACTTCCAAACTACTGGAGAAAAAAAATGGAACTATAAAAAATAAGATATAAAATGGCAAGAAAGGAGAAAAATATTGGATAGGTAAGTGGTATTAAAACCACAAAATAAAACAGATTTAAACTAAAAATATAACAGTACAATAGCTGTATATATACTCAATACACTAGTCAAAAATTATCAGAGTAGATAAAAATTAATGACAAGATGGCATGCTAATACAAGATGTATGCTAATTACACAAGACATAAAATAAATATACAGAGAAGTTGAGAGTAAAAGATGGAAAAAGATATGCCAAGCAAATTAAAGACAGCTGGCACTGCTACATTAACGCAAAACAAAGTAGAATTTAATGCAAAAAGCTTTAGTAGAGATAAAGAAAGTCACTTTATAATGAGAAAATGCTTAATTCACCAGGAAGAGATAACAACTTAAATTTGTATGCATCTATACCAAAGTCACAAAATATATAATACCAAAAATGGACAGAAATCCAAGGAAAAACAGACAAATTCACAATACACGTGAGAGATTTTAAAACCTCTTAGCAAACGTTTAAAAGCCAGGGGAAGACCAGTAGCAGCAGCGAGGAACTGAACACCAAGATTAACAATCTGACCTGACCACACAGAGAGACACTGTGACCAACAACTCACAATTCAAGTTGTTTTGACCCAAATATGAAATGTTCCTAAAAAATTGACTAAATATTGGGTTAGCTTCAACCCATTTCATAGACCTAAAGTAAAAAAGGTACATTCTCTGAAAAAATGCAATTAAACTAAAAAGGAACAAAGAAATAATTAGAAAATTTTCAAGAATGCTTATAAATTAAGAAGTAACTTTGTAATAATCATGGGTCAAAGAAGAAATCACAGTGGAAATTAAAATATTCTGTATTTGACAATAACAAAAACACATATGAAAACTTTTGAGACATAACCAAACTAATAATACTTACAGGAAAATTTACTGCCTCAAACTTAACATTCGAAAAGAGTAGGGGAAAAAAGCTAAAAACAAATCAATTAGGCATCTATCTCAAGATATATTTAAATAAACCAAAGAAGGCAGGAAGAAAGAAATCAGGCAAAGAAACATTAACAAAATTGAGAAGTAACACACAGCACAAAAAGCCAATGAAGACCAGAGTAGGTATTTCTGTAAGACATGGAAGTTGGCAAACCTACTGGAAGACTGGTCAAGAGAAAAGGAAAGCAGAAAGGGCAGAAATAACAAGTATGTGGAATGAAAAAGATCAAAACCACAGATCCTATGTATGTAAGAAATAATAGGAAAACATTATAAATAAACTTTTGTGAATCAATTTGAAAATTTAAATACAACTGACATATTTCTTAAAACTGTAACTTTGCAAAACTGACTCAAGGAATTAAAAATTTGAATAGCCCTATAACTGTTAAGGAAATCAAATCTATTGAAAAATCTTTCCACAGTGAAAAGTTCAGGCTCACATGGCCTTCCTGATGCGATAATATTCAAGGAATAAACAATTCCAATTTTAGATAAAATATTTAAAAGAAGAAGAAAATGAGAAAAGACTATCAATGTTTTTGTGCAACTGGCATGATCCTGATACTGAAGTCCGAGGAGCGGTTGAGGAGGGAAAATCACAAGTCAGTGTCACTCACGTTCACCGACGTGAAAATCTCACGTCACGCAAGCAAACGCAGCACAGCAACACACAGATCGTGTCGGGTTTTGCCCTCAGTAATGCAGGGTTGGTATGACACCATAAAGTCAATCAATATAATTTACCATGTTAATACACTTAGAAAATGTAAAGAGGAAAAATCATCAATAAATTTAGAAAAATATTTTTAAAAATACTTTTCAGTTCAAAATAACTTTCAGCAAAATAGGAATAGAAATAACTTCCTCAACATATTAAAAGGTGTCTATAAATAACCTACAGTACATTTAAATGACAACTTTTGAAAGTTTTGCCTCTGACAATGGGAACAAAGCAGAGTGTCCGTGATCACTACTTGTCTCCCACAGCACACCGGAGATCTCTGCTGCAGGAACGAGGAAGAAAGAAATGATGGAAAGGATTGGAAAAAGAAAAAAAGCGGTCATTATTTACTGATGATATCATTATATATAGAAAAAATTCAATATGTGCTACATTAATAGTTAAAATCAATAAGGTCTTTACCAAAATCAATGGATTCAATCACTTCACAGAAATAAATTTTATTTCTTCACACCAGAAAGAAGAGATAGGTAATGGCTCTTTTAAAAAAGTTATATACAAAAGCAGTTTTAAAATATTAAGCATCTAAGAACTGCTCTAACAAAAGTTGTACAAGATTTCCATGGAGAAATTTTTAAAACATATTTTTACTAGAAAAGACCTAAATAAAATTAAGAGATAAACCAGATTCATAGCAAGAGCCAAAACACTCTTTAAGAACACAAGGAGGAAGGACTATCGAATTTTGACTTATTATAAAAGCCTGTTACTTAAGACCTTTGTCAGTTGGTCGAAAATAGACTAACAGTCAACAGGAACAGACCAGGCAACCCCAACCCCCACCCCCCACACACACACAAACACACACACATACACACACCCCTGGCCCACGCAGCAACGGCATGAGATCACAGGGGAAGAGGCTTTTCTGTAAAGGGTGCTGAGACAACTGGTTTGGAAAAAACTGGTACCTGACAACGCTACTTCACACCATGTTTAAAAAACAAAAAAACAAACCACGCCCAGTGGTCAGAGGAAAGGCAGTTAGGCTTTCAGAAGATACCGTAAGAGGACAGCTTCACTTCCTTGGAATACTGAAGGGTTTTTTTGAACAACATAAAAGGAAGGATAACCAACAACAAAAAAGATTTATATATTTGGCTACACAAAATCAACAACTTTTTTCCCCCAAAATTTCACCACTGGGTAAAGTCAAGCTCAAACCATAGGCTGAGAAAGGTATCAGTAAAACATAGAAATGAAAAAGAACTAGCATCTGGAACATATAAATAACTACAAAGTGCCCAGAAGACCAGACAAAAGACTTAGAAAGTTCACAAAAGAGAAAAATCTAAACAGCCAATATACACTGGCATAACTGTGTAGTCTCACTACCAATCTGGGGGATGATAAAAGTCCAATGAGGAATCCACTTACGCTGAACGTCGGTGAGGACGTGAAATACTCTCCACACTGATGCTGGAATGGTAAAGTGGTACGACCACACTGAAAAATACTTTGGCATTATCTAGTAAACATGGCAAATGCCACCGCCACGCAATGCCACTCCTAGATACCATTTACTTACCAGGTGCTTATGTGCAGAACACATGTTCATGAACATCCTCAGCAGCACTGCTTGTAACAGCAAAAAACCCGGAAACAACCCAAGTCCAACAGCAGCAGAATGGTACAACCACATGGAAAACCACTGTGGCATTATCAGTAAAGGTGACCAGGCAAACAGCCCTCAGCATCAGTGCTTTAAAGGAAGGCTCTGTATGTGCAAAGGCTCCCGAGTGTTTCTCAGCGGGGACACACTTATCACTTTGTCAAACACTGTGCCTCTATCGCCCATGCAGAGGCCTCAGGCAGGGGTGGAAACCTGGAAACCTCTCTGACCTATACTGGTAAGACAGTGTTTGGATTATCAACTAGGATTTATACAGCACTTCAAAGTATATGGACAAAAGAGGCAGTAAGTAAGGCACAAGCAGCTGCAAGTCCCTGACCTCAGGGACCGTAACAGGACTACAAAGAACTCTGATCACCAGTTTGTTTTCCGTTAGGAGAGACGCTCAGGATTTGGGGAACACACATTCATTTTAGAATCACACAAGTAAAAGCTAAATCTTGTCGTATTTTCCTTTGAAAGACAATGCAGACAATCTACTCGACAATGTAGATTGTGTCAAGTAACTAAAAATAATTTATGCTATACACAGAAATTTTTATAAAACAGCTTAACTTTGTCAAATTTGAAAAGCCTTTTAGGAGTGTTAGGACAACAAAGGAAAAAGCACTTTGCAGATTTGTGTACTTCGCAAACTAAAAAAAGTTTTTGAAGTCTCATCCTTTATTAAATCTAAAAGCACATTTAAGCAAATACTAAAATGTATTTTATCTGTATTTAATGAATACTTTGCCTAAGGAAAACAATTTGCTTTAAGCAAATGTAAACCTGAATCCCCTCAATCAGTGACCTGTGCTTTTTACGCCTTAGGTTGTCATTCCTTCTGCTCAATCTGCATCACCGCAGCTCAGACTGCAAACCAGGGCCAAGGATTCCGTGAAGCAGGTGTGAGACATTCAGGAGATGACATTCTGGGGACAGCGGGAGGTGCAGCTGCGGCTTTGCCTCTGAGTCTCTCCAAGCTTGACTCAACACGACAAACCTAAAATAAAATGGGTGACCGAGACACCAGAGCAAGACACACTAGCAAAAAGGCCTGCTGTCGTCCTCATTTCATAAGCAGACTTTAGAAAGGAAGAATACAGACCAAAGAAAGGGTGTGTGTGTGTGTGTGTGTGTGTGTGTGTGTGGGCAAAGAAAGGGTGTGTGTGTGTGTGTGTGTGTGTGTGTGTGTGTCTGTGTCTGTGTCTGCGAGCCCGTACAGCACATCCGGGAGGCTTTATGGAAGTTATCTGGACAGAGCGAGATGACAGATAGTCCTTTCTTCTCTTGTGGTTAGATGTTTTCTTTTTTACTATAAACACATATAACTACTGAATATGAAAGTAAAAATTAGTTCTAGTTCAAAAAATGCTTACAAAATGTACTAACGTTCATCACTGCAATTGAATTTTCCTGTTAACTGGATAAAAGGAAAGAGGCCAAGTCTCCTTATATTGTTACTATACGTTACTGAAGAGAAAAATAACTGAGGTAGTCCACAGAAACAAAACATTTCACTATAATGAAGACCCCAATATTGTTCAGGGTTTCTCTCAATTAAAGGCAGAAGTGCCTACAAACAAGCTGGCACAAAACTCCCTGTGGGCCTCTCACACTGTACGACACAGCAGTCTTGAAAGCAACATTCCAGAACCGAGAAAACCAACTGATGAGAGCAAGGAAGAGAAACTGAGGAATTCCTAAGAAAAGATGTGTCTGCTCTACAGAGACGGGAGCTGGGGACTCGTGCTGGTGGCAGGAGGAGCACATGCGGTGGCAGGACACCACCAGCCCCACGGTGCCGGCCCTGCCTGTCCTCTGCGCAGACACGGCCCCACGCAGGCCACCAGGCGGGCCGCAGCTCCAAGAGCCGTCAGGGAAGCCCCTTTCTCCCAAGGCCCATGAGGCCCTCTCCGTCCCTGAGCCCTGCTGTAATTTAAGAACAGCGTTCACCACACGCAAACATCTCACGTGACGGGGATGTGCTCGCGTCTGCCCTCCCAGTCGGGAGACAGGCCAGGGTGCCGGACCTGTCCATCCCTCGCCCCGTCAGCAGCGCCTGCGCACTGGCTGCCACCGCCCGCCGCCCGAGTGCCACCCTGTGTCATCTCTGCTCTTTAATGCATAAGTAAAAAGCAGGGAGTCTGGATGTGAACAATAAGAATTGTATCTTCTAAGTCTTATTCCAGACACAACCATTAGGGTCATTCTTCTACAAATGAGATGTACATGGCTCCAAGTCCTGACTTCTCTTTGAAGAAAGGCTGGTCACAGGGACGTGGATGACTCGGTAGAGGCACCCCTCGCAGTTGGGGCAGCGCAGAGAAGCCCGCGGCCCAGAGGCTACTGCGAGCGCCAACAACAGCGGGACACAGGGCGGCGGGACAGACATCAAATGCTGACTGGAAAAAGCAAGTTTGCAGATGGGAGTGGGGTGGTGATCGGAGCTAAAATATTTCGAAGTCCTTGGATTGTGTGAAAGGAAAGGAAAGACAAAGGCTAACTTTAGACTTTATTAAAGAGTACATATTAAATGTGGAAGACTTCTAGGGAAACCACAAGAATAGAAATGCAGGGTATTACTTCCAAGTTAATAGAAAAAAATGGAATTTAAAAGATGCAAGAAGAAAAATAGAGAAAGTAGAAAATAAGAAAGTAGAAAATAAAGAAAAATAAAGATAGTAGTGGGACAAATGGAAGCTAAAATAAGGCACCATAAATTAATGCAAATGTCATTGATCACAATCACGTAAAATAAAGACTATTTCAGAAACCAGAGTGCCCACTACATGCTATTGCTATGAGATTTTCATTCTTCAGGAAGACAAGAGCAATTCTACAACTGCAAGCATCTAAGAACACAGTCCCACAACAAACCAAGGGGAGAGGGACAAATCCATCACCATGGTGAGAAACGTACACACTCTCAGTAACCAAAAGTTAAGGAGATTTAAAAAAAACCCAGTAAGCATATAGATGACATTAAAAATTACAATAAACAAGATTGATCTAATGGACATCTATAGGAAATTCACTCAAGAGACTATATATATTTTTTAAGTACACATGGAATATTTATCAAATTGGCTACTTACCAATCCATGAAGCACAAAGTAGTAACACAAATAATGTTACGAAGCTCTGGAAGCAATTTCTGGAAGAATTCTAAAAATGTTTTGTGTGTGAAGCTCTGATAAAAATGAGTCCACAGCCCAGTATGACCCAGAAGGCCGTATTTCAGAAGTGACTATCAACATATTTTTTCCGTATTAAAAAACTATCCTACCCCTGGCTGACAGGTCCTCAAGACAGCACAAACACGCATGTCCGCCCTTTCCTGCACCTGCAGTGTGGCCGCCAAGGGCACGTGAGCACGGCTGAGGTTTCTGCGTGGGACCCGCTGCAGCCTGCCTGGCCTGAGACAGGTGTTAACTGAGACAAGCAGGAGAAACGTCCTTCTCCTCACCACAAGTAAATGTGTCTCCTCCTTCACTGACACCTGACCTCGCCCACATTCTCACCTGACACTGGGCGATGTGACAACAGGGAGATAAGGGTTGTGGGTGCCAGGGAGGGGAGGGAGGAATGGGGTGAAGGAGGCTCCTGGTGGCCTCTCGTGGAGGGGAGATGACAGGGGGAGAGGACGGGGGGGGGGAGATGAGAGGGTGGGGGGAAGGGAGAGGATGGGGGACGGGAGAGGGCAGGGGGAGGTGAGATGACAGGACGAGGGGAGACGACGGGGGAGGGGAGAGGGCAGGGGGAGGGCAGTGGATGGGGGAGGGGAGAGGGCTGGGGGAGGGGAGACGGGGGAGGGGAGAGGACAGGCGGAGGGGACCTGGGATAAAGCTGCGTCATTTTTGTTTGGGGTGAATGTATATAAACTGGGGACCACCTAAAGGACTGCCACATTGGAATGAGCAAATTCCGGTGTGACAGTTAAATAAAATAGATATGTCACTTAACAGCTATGCCTTGCTTATGGCCACTTACCCACTGGGTCTTTTGGGGACAAAGATCATTCTCCAGAGTCCACGTGCGGCAGGCAACACGCGCTTGCAGAGACCCATGGTGCCTCCAAGCACGATGCAATGGGGACTTTGTCAGGGGTCCACTCAACGCCTGTCCAAAGAGCCCCTGCCACATACCACGCTCTCTGTCCTAGGCACTAGGGTGACACAGACGGGCACACGAAGCCCCGTTACCTCGGAGCTTTGTGAGAAGGGAGGGACAGTCAATCGACAAGGTAACTGTCAGTAGGGATCTGCACAGGCAGAGAGGCTCATGTGACAGGAAGTGCCTGGTGTTTCTCGGCCTGCAGTGAGCAGAGAAGGCCTCTCTGAGGAGGGCTATTTGGGTAAAAATCTGAGTGACAAGAGGGGACTAACCCTGGGATGGCGAGGTGAAGGAGCCTGTGCATGGAGGGCACAGCTGAGGTGGGACGTGGCGTGGTGTGTGGGGACAGCTGCCGGGTGGCAGAGAAAGGGGAGGCTGGGCCCCATCAGGTAAGATCCGTAGTCTCTGGGTCAGCATGAAGGAGCGAGGAGAGTCCCCCTCACATGAGTCTAACGACCACGGTACCAACAGCTGGCGCTGGCAGTGCTCTCTGGTCAGACCAGCCCTGCCGGCCACAGCACGGCAGACAGGGGCTCCCGGGGCTCCCCCACAGAGCGCGAGCTGCGGGGTATGCTGCAGGTGACCGCCTGGCGGGACAGGACCACGTGCACAGATCCCCAAGAACAGACTGCAGCTCCAATTTCACGATGTAAGTAAAGGAAAGAGATGTCACCCTTTAGAGACACTTTTAGAAAACGCTGGTTTATAAATAAAGACATGCCTTTCTCTTCAAAGTGGTTGCACTGTTGAGCCTGAGCACTCTATACTGTTCTATTTCATCCTGTGTCATAAAAGGTGGTTGTTCCGGACTCGTACCTCATCCATAATTCGTTAGGTTTTAGTTGTTCATTCACACAAAAATTTTCTATCATATATATTAAGGCTATCTTTTAAAATAACATTTTTGCAAATATTTTTAAATGGATTTATATATGTATTATAAATATTAGTTTTTAAACAGGCATCTAATATTATTAATAATTATATTTGTTGTTTATAACCCAATCTTCAGTTATGATATGGGTGATCATTTTATAAACTAGTTCATATTTAAACACCGCCTTTTCCAATATTTTGTCTAACCTGACAGAAATATTAGATCCTCTTTTAAAAACAGGTAACTTTACAACGTCAATGCCTGCACACAGAGCCCTGGGTACTGGAAATGAAGTCTATGGCCAATAGACAAAATTATTTTGCTGGATTCAGGTTTAGGCTTTTATCAGAAAATATTTTCCAGTTGCTGAAGATTTTATTATCAATACATTCATATAAGGAAAAGTATCAGATCTTGAGATCATTCTATCAAAATTGACTATGTCTCCCCAAAACCACGTTTTTACACAAAGATTCCTCGAGATTCCTCAGAATTCCTAGCTCCTGCCTATTTAGCTTTGTTTGGATAATTTCTTTCACATTTAGAAAGATAAATTTCAATAAAATCCTAGTCAATGAAACCAGACATTTGTTTTGTTTTAATTTTTAAACCTACCTTATGGGAATGATGTAGGAAAAGAGGAGGAGGAACCGGAAAAGATTGCGGTACCATGGGCCCACAAATCCTTGTAAGGTTACCATGACAACCGAGAGAGCAACTAAAGCCAAAAATAGCGCCTTTGTCAGCTGATTGAGTTCAAGGTCCAACAAACCGACCTGAAAAAAAAGAATCCAAAAACCATAAAGTTAACGTCTGTACAAACTCACCGCGATGTCCCTGGCATTGTGAAGCAGAATGCACGATAACGGCAACGCCAGCAAAAACCCACGGGCCTTCCCCGTGTTGCTCCGGACCACAGTGAAACCCAAGATCGCGCGAACCTCACTCTCCTCTGGAAAGCCCCCCGACGCGAGCGTTCGCGGGCGAGCGCGCGTTTTCCCGTTCGGCTCTCGGGTCGTGCGCCCGACGGCGGAGAGCAGGTGGCGCGAGCGCCGGCCCCGCCTGCCGGGGGCTCTGGGGACCGCCGCTTCCCATGCCGGCAAAAGCCGCGGACGTGAAACCTGCTTCATCGCGCGGACGCTGCGCGCCCGGCGTCCCCGGCAAGGCGTCCCGCGGCTCCCTGGCGAGCGGAGCGAACCGCGGGGACGCACGTCCACAGGACGGTTCACCTCGGCCGCGTTTTCCGAAGGATCTCGGGCAGGGAGAGCCTGTGACCCAACCGCCCTCATGCGGAGAGTCGGGAGAACTGAGGCGCGTCAGTCCCACGCGAGCTGCAGCGGGCTCCGTGAACCCTTTCTCGGCCCGTCTCATCCCGAAAGCCCAGGGCGCAGAACAGCGTGCGCCGGCCGGCGGGGGCTGCGGAGCCAGACACCCCCAGCAGCCGGGACCGCGGACTCTGGTCCAGCCTGCTCAGGCGCCCGCTCTGCCGCCTCGGCCTCGGCTCGCTCGCTGCACAGCTGGGCTTTTAACAACAGCACGTCCAGCAGGACTCGGGGGTGAAACCGGGGAGCACAGCGCGGGGAGCACTGTACGGGGAGCACAGCGCGGGGAGCACAGCGCAGGGAGCACAGCTCAGGGAGCACTATACAGGGAGCACAGCTTAGTGTGCACAGCACGGGGAGCACAGCACAGGGAGCACAGCATAGTGTGCACAGCACAGGGAGAACAGCACAGGGAGCACAGCACAGGGAGCACAACACAGCACAGCACGGAGCACAGCACAGGGAGCACAGCACGGAGCACAGCGCAGTGAGCACAGTACGGGGAGCACAGCGCGGGGAGCACAGTGCAGGGAGCACAGCGCAGGGAGCACAGCACGGAGCACAGCGTAGTGTGCACAGCGCAGTGAGCACAGTACGGGGAGCACAGCGCAGTGTGCACAGCACAGGGAGCACAGCACAGAGCACAGCGCAGTGTGCACAGCACAGGGAGCACAGCACGGAGCACAGCGTAGTGTGCACAGCGCAGTGAGCACAGTACGGGGAGCACAGCATAGTGTGCACAGTGCAGTGTGCACAGCACAGGGAGCACAGCGCAGTGTGCACAGCACAGGGAGCATAGCATAGTGTGCACAGTGCAGTGAGCACAGCACGGGGAGCACAGCACGGGGAGCACAGTACGGGGAGCACAGCGCAGTGTGCACAGCACAGGGAGCACAGACCCCGCCAGGCAGCACGCCCCACGCTCCTGCACTGCTATTCTCATTGAAAATGTGGGATTAACTCCAGTTTCTGTGTTGGTGACTGTGGGACTTTGGGGAACATCCCGAAACTCTCCCAGGCGCATTTCCTGTCTGTGCAGGGTGCTGTCACGTCACAGGGGCCTGGCAGGGCTCAGGAGACGTGGCTCAGTGTCCAGGGTGAGGCCACTGTCCTCAGCATGTGTTAACTGCTTATTTCTGAGTTACGTGACATTAACAGAAGACTAAGTCCTCCCAGGTTAGTCATCTACCTGCCACCTGAATTTCTCCCGAATCTGGTACAGCTTTTGAAAAGGAGTACGCAAAGAAAACACGATTGCCAAAACCCTGATTTAAAAAAAGTTTGAGGATTACTGAGCTAGTAAATAATTTGGTTTATTTTGCAGAGGCTTTTGAAAATCCTTAACTTTGGCCAATAGAAAGAAAGCCTTTTTTCACACTTCTTATATTTACTTTATATCTGGTTTTGATTAATATTTGCTGCAAACTCTCATGAGTTCATTAGAACCTGCCATCAGAAAGAAAAAATAAAACTTTGTCAGGAAGTCCATTAAGCCGGCTGTGAAGAAAAATGAACTAGTTAAACAAATTTAAATGTCTACTACATTTTGTACTAAACTCTAAGGCTATGAAAAGGAGTTAATTCTGAGATTTTATTTACAAGACACAGCCAACCTAGTAGGAAAAATAAGATGAACGCCGGTGAAGTATGTTGTAAGAGAAAATCACAGAAGAGAACGTTTCTTTCGTAACCAGGCTCACGTTTTAAAGCAGCACTGCTGCTGGTTCCACGGTCAGAAAGCGTGGACGCCGCAGGCACCAGGGACGCAGAGGACCGTCCCGAGTGCGGTTCTAAGCCCAAACCCAGCGGAGCTGCAGGACGGGCAGGGCAGGCAGCGCCCCCACGCTGTCCCGCTTCCCGCAGCGTGGTCTCACTTGGCCACTTCCTTACGCTGACTCCTAACTGAGAAAATTTAACCAAAATCTAGGTATCAGTGCTATGTGGAGCAGCCGCTCAGTCCCAGTCCCGCTGTGACCGTGGGTGAGCCACGTGGCTCGCCACGGAAGCTCTTCCTCTACACTGCAACACAGCCGCGCAGACGGAGGTCGTCCTCAACACCGGTGTCCACAGACTGCGCACCCGGCTCCGCATTCTCCCCACGGCCGTCCTGTCACTCACACCGGCGGGTCACTCCCGGCAGGCGAGCACCTGCGGGAAACTGTGTCCTCAGGAACGTCTCCGGGCCCCTCCTCTCCTGGGCTCGCAACAGCACAGTGCGACCCCCCACCCGCAGACGGCGGCCCGGAAGGAAGGACACCGAACCGGGCCTGAGAACGGCCGCCGCTGCCGGGCGCGGGCTGCGCCTCCCCGGAACGCGGCGGCTGATTTATCTGCTCCGTATGAAAGCAGCACAAGCAGGACAAATATCATGCAATTTCCGCTGCTTCAGCTACCACCGAGTTTATGCTTGAGTTATTGAGAAAAATAGGCTTCGGATTAAAATGAAGAAAAATTAAGCCAGGGAAGTAGAGCATGTTTCAAAGCCCACATCCCTTTGCTGTGACAAAGGCGGTCTAAGTTTCAGGCCTCACTGAGGACCAGATGAAGTCATTATTCATTCAGTCAGGGAAAAAAGACTCAATTACCTCAACCTAAAGATGCTATCAATGAATGCAAAGTGCATATTTTACTCTATTCATCCAAATCCCATTAAAAAGTGAAAGGAATGATTTAATCTGGCCCTCCAGAGTTGGTCTTTTTTTGTAATAAAATAAAGAATCACTGTCTCGCAAAATGCATAACCACTACCTCACACTTTCCCCGCATCATGGCCGTGAAAGACTGTAAAACCAGGACAAAAACACTGAGAAATGAATACAACGTTTCCTTTGAAAAAATGCCACGTACAGGATGGAAACACTAAAAGCAGCCCCTGCACACTGACATGCAGATAATTCGAAGCATCAACACCTTTCTAATTGATGAAGACAGATGTGGTCCACTGCTTGACGAGTGAATGTAACAGTTCTGAAGCCAACCAAAAGTTGTCTTCTCCCAGCCCCTTTTACTTTAAAGAAGAACAATAAAAGTTTTACAGAGTAAAATGCAACTTTCCAGGCATGGGCTGCTCCCTGCATTCTTTCAGGTTCCTGCAGGTAGCCTTTGAACTGTGACTGCTCTTCGCGGAAGATATTTGTGACCAAGCCACGGTATACCGTATAATCTTTGCGTGTGTGTGGTCAACTCTAACAAGGCAGGAAGATGAAAAGATACATTTCAACAACTTTTTAAAAATCCACTTTCAATTAATAATCTTTTTGTATTTGATTTCTCTGAAACACCCTTAAAAGTTTCTCCAACTCATCTGAAATACAATCTGGACTCTTACAAGTTATTTAACATAAAAACTAGTTAACCCACAAAGTTACAGATTCTATAAAGACAGTGGTAACTAGTTTTGATGTGAACGTCTTCCCTCTTTAAAAAATCTCTTAAAATACCGGGACAGACCAGATAACTTTTGCTACAATTGCAAATCATTTCACCCGTAAAATGTATTATTTATCACTTGAAGTAATTATGATTGTATAAGAAAAGGTAAATTAAGTACACTGGGAAGTCATTTTCAACATTTATTGTAATTTCCTATATTAGTAAAGCAAATTTTCTTCTACTTGTCATAATATTTGTTTTATTTGAAACAACTGTGATAGCAAAATTAAATACGCTACTGGAAATTTTAATCTCCAAGGGAAAATTTGTGCATAATGTCTAAGACAACCACAACGGCTCTGCAAAGGGGCTGTTCTGGGGTAATGAACACAATAATTGCCTGTATAATCTAAAATGCTACTAATGGCAACGATCACAAACCCATTTAGCTCCTCTTTAATTTATGTACCAAGTTTTAAATAGCTAATGGTTCTCAGTAAAATAATGGTTTATTCCAACAATAAAGGGTAAATACGGTATTCTCCTGCTTAATCAAGAAAAAATCCGTCGGGTTTTTTTTATTTAAAATGAATGCATGGACGAATGAGAATCGGACCTTATCTCAGTAACACAGCACCACTCCGACGCACCGCAAAGTCACCACTCCCGCCAGACTCCCAAGTCCCCAAGCAATCAGTGCCCACGGCCAGTGGGGACAGAAGTCCAATGTTACAGAATCTTAGTCCCTGTCGATGGCTGAGTGATACCTGGGCAGCATTGGCTGCTGGTGACATCGCCCTGGATTACAGGACATAAACATCAAAATACTTTGCCAATCTTGTCAAGCTCACGCGTACTTACTCGTTACACCAAGTATGTTAGGACAGTAAAATAATAAAATAGAAAAATTCGAAGAGCTGATTTAAATTCTTGCAGTAACTAAACGTTACTTTAACTTGTCCTACACTTTCCCTGTGAATACAGCACAATTTGAAAGAGAAAAGACCTTAATCCATTCAGCACTACTCTACGCAGGCAGAAGTTACACAGAAAAGACTAAAGTAAGAACTGTCAACGTCACCCATCTTTTCCCAGCTCAGCTATTTGAGGATCAACTCTTCGTCATTCAGAATTTGGATTTGAGTACAACATTGACAGGGCTGTGCCACAGCTTAATGGAAATTCCTATTAAAAGCACATTTCTTTGAAACAAATAAGCCCTATATTTTCCACTTCCAGGAGAATCTTAAGAAACAAGAAAAAAAAGTAATTTTAGACCTTCATTTGTATTTCTGTTTTTCAAATAAACAAAACTCAGACACTAAATCTAAGTGCTAAATCTTACAGCAGTAATTCTTTCCATTATGAAGTTTTAATTAAAAGTATTAGTTTTAAAAAAAATGATGTTATATACCCTTTTATTCTTCTCAAATGTATTTATTTGTTCATTTTTGGGCATGCGCCCCTAAGCCCTGAGTGTCCACAGCACATGCAGGCTGCGCGGCACCGCGGCCGCGTCCCAGCCATTCCCCGCACCGCCTCAGCCATCTGCGCAACAAGGAGGGTTCCTTGTGGCCAGCGGAGTCTGTTGGCTCAATAATCTGAGCTTTAAAAATCCCTAAACAAGTACTGTTACAATATATCACTTCAATTTCTAAAAATCAAAATCTGTATTTATACAACAGACATTTAAAGTTAACTCTGAAAGAATATTTCAAAATCTATGTTTTTACCTACCAACAAACTTTGCCTATTCTCCACTCAGAATTCATGGTTTTTTTTCTTTGCTTGCTATATAGTTATTACACAGAATATTCTTTGAATATTTAACATTTCTAGAAAAGAAAGGTCATTATATTCTTTATATAGACAAAAAAAAGTTTAGTACAAGGACCAGCTACTAATCAAGGAAGTAAAACCACTTTCGATACCAGTATGTATAACGGGGAGGCAGTGGGGATTCCCAGCAAAACCTCACGCCCAGGTCCCACCGCACCACCCGGCCCCTGCTGTGCAGGACAAGTCTGCAGGGGGCTTTGCAAGTAAGAATGAGGCTACATCTTCTCAAACCCTGGGCCTTCTGGATCATCTGGGAAACTCTGATGCTGGCTCTAGCACTTCCTAGGACACACATCCACTCCCAAGAATATTTTTTATAGTCGTCCGTAATGCCAGAAAGTAACACATCATCTAGGAACACACGTATGCACCCACACACGCACACACCCTCAGGTTTCTCTGCAAACTTGTGCTGACTTTATAGTTCATGCGAGACAGTTTGGTCCTGCCAGTTACTGTCTGACAGTCTTTACTGATATCAGAACCTTTATTAAAGCATAATTCATATATCAAAAGCCAGCAAATGCAAAGCAATACAGTAGCTTAAAATATTAGTAAGTTAAAATTTTTATTTTATACTATAAATTATTTCAAATATTTTCAACTTGTGACATGTCAAAGCCATATTTAAAACAAAAATGAGTATGTGAAAACATGCAGAACGGTCTAGACACTATTTAAAAATTTAACTTTTACTCTTTGTACACAAATTACACTAAAACCTAGAACTAAATATTAAGATAAACCCATACATTTTCTAATTTATTCCTGGTCTTATTTTACAATGTCCGTGCGGCTTATTTGAAAGTCAGCGATAGAAGGACACTAAAACCTGAACCATTCCCGTGGCAGCACTGTACGGAAGCCCACTCCGTGCACAGCTGTCACGGCCCTGCCCTGCGGCGGGGCGGCGGCGCGCGAGCACCAGCATGTGCTGCGGGCGCGCGGCCAGCAGAGGGCGCTCGAGGCCGGCCCGAGCTCCGCGGCGCCACGGCCGGTTGGAGCAGCCGCAGCCCAAAGGCACCACCTGCCTGCGGGCAGCGCCCCGGTACCTGTGCCCGGTACCTGTTCTGCCCCACGGAACTCAGGCCAGAGCTTAGACACTAACTCCTGGATTGCTGGGGCAGGAGGGCTCTGGAGGAAAACCTACACCGTGTAAATCACATTTAAAGACAGGACACGGGCACAATGCTACGGCTCTTTGAAGATTTACAGCTAAAGACTAAGGTGACAACACTGTTAGCAACAGTTTGATGATGTCAATATCCTGAATGTATTTACCTTTTTTGTCTTAACAACATAGGAAGCTATCAACTTTAAATGGTTTTGCCAAGACCACCCACCAACTTAAAACAATTACTTCAATAACCAAAGCTATCCACTGACACCAGAAACCTCAACATTAAACATCATTCGTGTAAGTGAAATTTGAGTTCAGGCGTTTGGTTTTCAATTTAGTTTAATTAAATAAACAGTTTATGTTGGTAATTTTATATTTATTTAACAGGCATTTTACAAATAGCATTAACCTATTCTCTAATGTTTGCTATCTAACAACATAATATCCATGAGTTTAGGGGGTAGGAATGTTCTCATCGTGTTTAAAAAAAAAAGCTCTGACACACACTGGCGAGAGCAGACCACGCGCACACCGGCCACGCATGCAGGCTGCCGGGGACTCGGCGTCAGGCTGCTTAAAAGACGTGCCACGACCCCAGACTCTTCAGAATTCTTCCCCGCCAAGGAACATAAAAAACAGACTTTCATTCTAATTATCTCTAAATGGTACTGATGTTACAAAAGAAAGGCTCTTATTAGGACTTTTAAAACTTTAACAGGCATAGTTAAGAAAGAGAAGACCACAGCTTTCTGTAAAACTATTTAAAATGTGGAGTTGTCAACTCCTTTCATTTTTTTAGTCTATTGTTAACAGTCCACAGTGAAGAGACTGTACCACTTAGACACTTTTCTTCTGGGAGCTGTGTGCAAGTGTGTGTCTTTTTATTTTCCTCTGAATGTAGGAAGTTCTTATTTTAAATATTTTGTGGGGGTGATGGGTAGAAACACTCCTATAATATGCTCTTAAATATCCATTTAAAGCTAATAATTTATAAAATATATTCTTGAACAGAAAATAACCTTGTATTTTTAAACAGACTGATAACACTGCTACAATTTTGGGCTCTACTAAAACTTGTGATGGAGATTGGTAAACACCGGGACAGGCCTTGTGATGCCGTAGCATTCCGAAACGCCAAGCACAGGTCTGTCTTCCCTTTAGGGAGCTGTCATCGGATACCCTTCTAGTGTTCAGATGTAAGGTCCTGAAGAATTATTCCTGTGAGTGGCCTGGAAGTGTGAGCCCACAGACGGAGGGAAAGGGCTGGGACCAATCCTGTTCACAGGCAGAGTGAGTATCTGCCAATTCTGAAGCCCAGGAGGATCAGGGATGGCCCAACAGCCAGGGATCAGCCCAGTCCTTTCTCCATGCGGCCTGCCAGGTGCACAATCATGAGAATTGTTTCTGTAAAGAAACTACACAGAAGGAGGGGAAAAAACCACTTTTCCGCACGCTTATTTTCCTTATAAAATTTTAGAAAAAAGCTGGGCATGGTGGCTCACACCTGTAATCCCAGCATTTTGGGGAGGCCAAGGTGGGAGGATCACTTGAGCCTTGAGTTTTGAGTTCAAGACCAGCCTAGGCAACAGAGTGAGACCCTCGACTTGTTTCTGCAAAATATTAAAAAAAACAAAATTAGCTGGGTGTGGTGGTGCGTGCCTGGAGTCGTACGCACTCCAGGAGCAAAGACAGGAGGACGGCTTGAGCCCAGGAGTTGGAGGCTGCTGTGAGCTATGACTGCACTCCAGCCGGGGTGACAGAGTGACAGCCTGTCTTAAAAAAAAAAAAGTTTAGAAAAGGGAATGGTTAATTTTTTATTAATAAACAAAGTCATTATTTTTATAATTAAAACTTTAATTTCCAACTGAGATTCTCTTCATAAGAGATAATGATACAGTTGAGTTTCTATAATGAGGTCATAAATTAGTTCAGTGAATAACTTCAAAATGTTGCCATCTAAATTCTTTCCTTGGCATACCAAACAAGTATAACACATTTAATGGTTTGTGCACCATTTACTAAACATTACTAGTTTACTAGTAATTTACTAAACATTATTAGTTTAAAATGTGTTACATAACAGTTGGATTTCAGAAAGTCCGGTTTCATTGAGGACTACCTCAAACACTAAAGGTAGCCTGTGAAGTGCTAATTTTAAGTAACGGCAACTTAGGAACAACAGGATGACAATTCCTTAATGTCCAACTGTTCAACTGTGTTGAGTTTTCTCCACCCCAGTTGTCTGCACGCAGCCCCACCACAATCTGCAAGGAGAAGAGACCTCACAGGCCCCTGGTGACAGGAAGCACAGGCCGTCCCTGTGCCCAGCCACAGTCACCACCGCCTGCAACATTCCTTCTCTTAAAAGGTGTGGGATTTATGGGCCACTGCAGGTCTCCATCCCATTCTCCAGCTGTCTGGCACCTATGGCTACAGAAAACCACTTGCGAGTGTTTTAAAATCAAGAGCCATTAGCTGTCTTGACAATATATACGACTAAGATATTTGCTGGAATCAAAACTACAATCATTATTTCATTTAGTCCATTAAATTCCCTTGCAATTAAATGCCTATCACTTATATATATTAAAAACACGTGAAGATACATAAAATGCTGACCAGTGTTTGAAACACCTCAGAATGACTATCATCTTGAACAAATTCACTAGGTTTTGTCCACTTTCTGTCCACATCAGCTTAACTAGCTATTAACCAGAAGTTAATAATAGGTAAATATTTTAATCTTAGGGCAGCATAGCAGAATGGCAGAAACAGAATGGCAAAGAAAGAGAAAAAGAATGAAGGGAAGTTATATTGGTCTAATAGCTGTGAATCATTTAATCTTCAAAATCCACAGTTCTTTTGCTTTGCAATCTTTTGTTTGTAAGGAAAATGGAACTTCACAGATTTGCTGAAAATTTCAAATGATAAGGGTAACATAGTTAAATAAACTTTTCATCTTGCTTAATCACACTTTTATTATTAAAACTGTCTATTTCAGAGGTTTATTACTGGTATCTTGGCAAAATGCAACACTACTTTAAACCATCTAAAATTCTGTGTTGCTTTATGTCTTCAGAGACATTTTATGAACCATTTCATACTTAACGGCTTGTGAGCAATCCCAGAGTTGGGAACTGTGTGAAAGTGGCTCGGATTGACAGATAAAGTGAAAAGGTCTGTATTAATTTCCAAATAAAGAAATGCATGGCGTGGTATCTCACGATGATTATACTCTGAAGTACCAATTAGAACGCATCAGAAACTAGAGCAAGTTGACACTCTACAATAAAGCAAATAATTTCCAGTTGGAGGGGCAGAAAATGTTAATATGCAATGTTCAAGACTGCAAGAATCTTTGTAAAAGGAAGTAGCTAATAAGGTTTAATGATGCATGTCAGGAAGCCACAGTATGTAGGGAAACACAGCTGGCTTCATTTTGTAAACTATTTGATATACACATCTTCCTCGTTTGCGGTTATCAGCTGTGCAGTGCCACAGGGGACAGTTTAGACTTCAAATCAGGGTATTCTTCTTGTTCTCTAAATTACAAGTAAAATACATTAATATAATATGATGCTATAGGCTAGTGCCCCGACTAAAGCTTATCAGCTTACGAAAGAGGATTAAGGAAGTCTTCTGTAACATGTCGTGGAAACAATCTTGCCGGCCTAAATAGGCTACTAAGCACCAGAACCATTAAAACAAATCATAAAACAGACAAAACACTTGGATTTAGGGAATTAATAACCCTCACAAAATGGTCACCATTTTTCATACGTTACGTATTAAAACACAAATTAACTCGAAATGCTTCTGAAACCGCGAGGTCCAGACTGCGCTTCCCCTCCGGGGCGTGCAGGCCGGCGTGGGGGCACGCACCCCGCTCGCACCACCCTGTGCCGAGGGACGCGACGTGCAGGTGACAGCGAGTGGCAGCAGATGACAGCGGCAGTCTGAGTCTGCACCAGATGGCGGTGAGGGTCACTGGGAGCCAGCAGAGCTTCCACAAGGAGCCCTTGTGCTAGGCCACAGTCAGACTCAATAGCTCTTAGAAACAAATTAATTATTCAAGCACCAGAAGACAACTGCTGGGTCACAACACTAATATCAAAATGCTGTTAAAGCACTTAGAGCACACTTATTTTAAATGTAATTACACATATTAGCTGTTAAAAACAAGCATGCTCCATAATGGCAAAAAGGTTGCCCTACAACTGAAAGAGCTAAAATTCCAGTAATTAGTGAATTCTCTCATAGCAAGATGTAGTCAACAGGTTCTAACTCTGGATGAATGTGGCTTACAATTAAGGCTAGAAACAGCCACTGTCCGGTGGGAATCAGCACGGAACCCTCATCGGCACCCTGGCTGCTACTGGAGGCCCCAGAGCCAGGGAGAAATGACACTTACCAAGATAAAAGGGCAGATAAGCTGTAGCTTTGCAAGCTACGGAGCATCTAAGAGAAGCCTCAAAATCCCAGGGTGTCCTGTCAAGGTTTCCTGCTCCAAAACAAAGTGCCAGGACACTGCGGCAGGGCCGGGCAGCGCAGGCAGTAAGACCACAGAGCGGCCGTGGCCTTCCCACAGGGCGAGCTCGTCTGTCGAGGGTACAGGCGGGAAAAACGCAGTAAAAATGCTTGAGACAACCAAGAAATAAATGCAGAACTACTGCATGCCAACAAGACTAATTCCACATTAATAACTAACACACAAAGAGGCCCAATTTTTGGTTTAAATTTTTAACTAATTTATAACTGATTCACTTCTTTTCCCCTCATGCCTGCAACTTACAAGCTAACAGCCCTCACGGTATGTAGGGGCCTTCGCATAACATCTGTTATTCAACCTTCCAACTCCCTCAGATATTACCATTTCTCGCCTCTTCCCAGGATGGGCGCTGGGCCAAGAACACACGGCTCGCGGCAGTCTGGAGACGGCATGGCGCCCGCCCGACGTCAGTCCCGCTTCGAGGAGCCCGACCCGCCATACGCGCTGAAACGGTATTATTTTCGCGCTCGTAATCACGTCTTTGGTTGGACTCTCCATCAACTACTCAAACTTCCATTCGGTTCATGGAAAGAAGAGTGGTGGAATCTTCTCTATCAAATGTTTTCCTTTACTATTTTTTATTTAAATGTGGTAAAACTTGCTGCGCTGGCATCGATCCCTACACTGTGAGGAAGCGCAGACTAAATCACAGACTGTTGCACCCACGCGGCCGGCCCCCGCTGCACACTGGGAGAGCACTTGGAACAGCAAAGTAGCTGAAGACACAGAACCGCACCTGCCTCCACCCGAATCGCGTCCCGCCTGCCCAGCCCAGGCCCGCACTCCCCGCTGAGCGCCAGCTGGGCACGGGCCTCTCGCTCTGAGAAGGGACCGCAAGAGGGACCATGGCCTCAGGGCAGGCAAAAGGGTGCTCTGCTGGCTGCTGGTGGGCCAGGCTGTCCCCTGTCCATGCAGAAGTGCTCGGCCTCCAGGAACCGTCTCCATTCACAGGTCTCTCCATCAACACCTCTCAGAGCAGAATGTCGGGCTGAGGACTGACTGCCTTACACAGAGAGACGCGCTGCAGGTGAGCTGTTTGACAGAATGGTGACAATGGCACCACGATGGCCAGGGCTGGCGGGAAGAAAGTCTCCAAAGACTCCTTAAGTCTCTGGGACACCAGCTCCCATCTAGCTGTCCCTGCCGCGACGACTCCCACCCGGGTCCCCCTCCTCCCCGGCACACAACTCCCTGGGCAGCTGGGTTTTATGAGAATGGTCTACATGCAAGTGGGTGTACTCACGGTGTCTGCATGACACCCATCATTGAACTTGGTGTTTTTAATTCAAGACCTCTGTTGTCTTCTCAGGATGCAGTCCTGTCATGAACTGGGGGGCGGTGGGATGGGAGCAGAGGTGGGCCGCAGCTTGCGTGGTGCCTGCCGGCGCCCAATAGACCTCCCCGTCCAGGCTGCAGCTCGCCCCAAGCACCCCCCGCAGGCTTCCTGAAGCTCTTTCCCCTCAGATCTGAGCGCATCTGTTCTCTGCCGGAGACGCCGACCCACCCCCTGCCGACCGGGCTGTGCGCAGGCTCTGCCCACCCTTAGCACTGAGACACTGCCCTCCCCCAACCCAGCTGTGCACAGGCTCTAGACGGCTCCATGGGCTGGGGCTGCCCTGAACCTGCCCACCTGAGTGTGCGCCGGACACACAAACTGCCGAGGCCCAGAACATGGCAGCTGCTTCACTCTTCTTGTTCTTACTGACGGGATGAAGGTGCACACGCTTCTCCTCTAACGAGACTTCACCTTTACTTCTGAGTCTCCCACTTAATTTGAAATCCAAGCAAAAGTGCTTCTGTACAATCACCTATTCTGCTGTCGTAGACCTTCTCCTCTTTTGAAACCCATCTAGTTAGAAAGAGGCAGCTTCCCTCAGCGGGAGATCACACTAATACCCGGCCCTGGCACCCACCACCCGTCACACCTGCTGGCCGTCCCTAGCTTGTGAGCTGGGGAACAGAGAGGACGTGTGAAGTCCAGGGCCATGGACAGGCAGGGAGTCTGCAGACTGTCCAGAGCTGCTGGACAGAGCGGTGTCTGCCACCGCTGCCAACTAGCAGTCACCCTTGTGAAAAATGACGGTGCGGCCCGCTCTCCAGATCTCATAATCCAATCGCATTCCGGTTCACAGGAACAGCGATCCACACTGCTCCTACTCGGAAGCCCCAGTGTGGTGTCCCAAGTGCCCCGGTACCCACCACACCCACGGTCACGGCCCCCACACGAGGACAGGAGCCAACGACCCCGTTGCCTGGAGGTGACGTCAGCATTCTGACTACAGCAGTCATGAGACAACTGTGGAATCGGTGGCCACAGCCAGGCAGGGTGAGCTCAAGATGACAGTGCTCAAGAATGCAAAGTGCATGAACTGAGTATTTACACTGGGCAAATAATTTGGAAATAAACTGCTTTATTGCCACTTAAAAAAAAAAAATGCATCACCAAAAAGAAATTTTATTTTTATATAGCAGCAAACAAAAAATAAATTTTTTAAGTCAATAACAATTAAAACAGCATCAAAAAATTTAAAATAGCTAAAAATCAACTGAACAAAATGTGTACAAAACCTCTATAGAGAAAAATCATAAAACATTATTGAAAGATAAACAAAGGAATATATAATATTCATCGATTAAAAGACTAAATATAGGCCAGGTACAGTGGCTTGCACCTGTAATCCCAGCATTTTGGGAGGCCGAGGCAAGAGGATTGCTTGAGCCCAGGAGTCTGAGAACAGCCTAAGGAAAAGCAAGACCCTGTCTCTACTAAAAATAGAAAAATTAGCCTGGCATGGTGGTGGGCGCCTGCAGTCCCAGCTACTCGGCAGGCGTAGGCAGAAGGATCGCTTGAGCCTAAGCGTTGGAGGCTACAGTGAGCCGTGATTACCACGGCACTCTAGCCTAGGTGACAGAGCAGGACTTTGTCTCAAAAAAAAAAAAAAAAAGACACAAACAAAACCCCCCCCAATATTATAAAAATTCTCTCCAAAGAGCTATCGAGATTCATACAATCCCAAACTAACTCTCTACAGTAATTAAAAATCATTGGCAGAGGAGAAAGAGATTAGCAGGCCAATGAAAGAGAAGGTTCCAGATATATCCCACTGTCGTGCCTGGACACACGACTCATGAATTGCCTGCACTGCAGTGGGAGAGGACGGCCTCCAACACCCACTCATGGGTCGGTCGGATACTAATATCTATATGGGGGAAAATGCAAACTGGGTCCCCACTTCACATGACACACAAACACCAACCCTAGACGTTTGGAGACCTAACTGAGAGAGGGAAACACAATTTCAGAAGACCGTATCTTCGTGACCTACAGTATAGAAAGATTTCTTAAGCCATAAAAAGAAAAGGCTGACAAACTGGATTTCACTGGAACTGAGAGCTGCTGTTTGCCAGCACACGTGGAGAGGTGAGACAGCAGCAGCCTGAGAAAACCGTGCACGGAGCACCCGCGGAGCGCTCGCATCCAGGGTGCAGAAAACCAGACAGCAGGAGCAGACTGACGATCCAACGGAAAAATGGGCACAAGGTGTGTGCAGGTAATTCTCCCGCCAAGGCACCCAGAAAGCCCACCAAGAAGAATGCAGAGGAAGCCCCGCCTCGTGAGTCACGGGGGAAGTGAAAACTGAAGACGCAGTGGCACCCGGCACACCCGCTAGGACGCTAGCACACAAGCGCGCACAAGGCTGGAGAGAAACGCGAGTTTTCTTCCACAACTCAGGAGTGAAGACCGGCACGATCATTTGGGAAGACTGGGATCACGTGAAACACACACAGACATGACATACGACCCAGCCACTCCTCTCCCCGGGCCACACTCGACAGAGAGGCACACCACATTCAGAGCAGAGTGATTCCCAACAGCAAAGAGCTCAGAAGAGCCCCAAGACCCATGAAGTACAGAACAGGGACTCCATGTGATTATGGTCCCGTCATAAAACGCAGAAATGAAAACAAAGTGCTACGGCATGCAGTAAGGTGAGTACATCTCACACACGCACCTTAGTGTACAAAAGCAGCCAAACACAAATGATTTTCTAATTCCATTTTTATAAACTTTAAACACAGACCAAAATAACAGGCCCATTAGACACGAGGACGGGGGTCCCCGTGGAGAGGGGGACGCTTCTGGGGAGCCGGCGGCACTCTCCTTCCCGACGGTGCGACACACACACGAGACGGCGTTCATTTGGGATGATTCACGGAGGTGCGTGATTTGTGAAGTTCGTGCACTTTTGTGCATGTGTGTTAAGTCAATAAAAATTTTAAAACAAAATCAAAAACAGTATAATAGACATCAAGTATTATTCTTGCTCTTAAGCAAAATTCAAGTACTGACCAAAAACTTTATAGTCCAATGAGAGCATAGCTTATACCACTCTACGGCTTAAGATAAAGTGTCAGGAACACAGTATGTGGCGGAAGCTTATTTTGGAAGAAAATTAAATGGAGCAAACCAGACTGGCTGCCTTAAAAGCTACTAAATAAAGAGCATTTCTGAAACTTCAGAAAATGAGGTTGATGGAAATAATGTTTACAGTAAGGTTGCAACAAAAATATTTACCGAAGTTCAACTGAGAAAATCTTACACACACAGCTCAACGTTTTCATCTGTGACAACAAACCCAGTGTTTTCATTTGATCGTCTTGCCTCAGCCGCACAAACCCGGGGGGGAAACTTCAAGCCAGAGCAGGCAGCCCTGGTGCGGTGGGCTGCCAGCTGGAGCCCCTGCAGAACACAGAGCCGGGAAAGCAGTCCCGGGACAGCAGCAGCCGCCCTCCAAACGGACGACGGACGGATACGAAAAGCGTGGAAGCCCGTGCACGTGTGCACACGCGGGAGCATGCACAGGCACAGACAGACGGACAGACGGACACGCACACACAATCGCACTGCTCATGGTGAATTTCTTCTAGGAGTGGGAATGGGGAAAAGGTATAGGGTGAGGGGAACTTTACTCTCTAAATTTTTAAATTATTTGAATATGTTAAATCAGGAAGTTATCCCTTCCATAAAATTGAAAAAAAAAAGATACACCCATTAATTTCTGGATTCTGGAAGCCTGTAGCCTGGTCCTTCCAGCTACCCTCGGTCCAATCAGAACTTTCCCTGCACCCCCCATCACTCATCCTGCTCCGAGACCGAGCACCTCAGCTCCTTTTCCACCAGTGCTTGACTACAGCTCAGCCTTGAACCGCGCAGGTCTGAACTGCCAGTCCACGGGAAGACCACAACGATGAAGACCTTTCTGATGATCCACTTCCTCTAAAGAATCGTAAAAATATTTTCTTTCTTGTCATTTTCTTAATAACATTTTCTTTTCTGTAGCTTACTTCACTGCAAGAATACAGCATATATTAATAATACATATTTAGCATACGAAATACGTGTTAATCGACTATGTTATTGGTAAGGCTTCCGGTCGACAGGAGGCGGTTAATAGTTGAGTTTTGGTAAAGTCAGAAGTTATGTGAGAGGCCGGGCACATACAGGCGTGAGGTGGCTCACGCCTGTAATCCTAGCACTCTGAGAGGCCGAGGCGGGTGGATCGCTCAAAGTCAGGAGTTCGGGACCAGTCTGAGCAAGAGCGAGACCCCATCTCTACTAATAATAGAAAGAAATTAATTGGCCAACCAAATGTATATAGAAAAAATTAGCCAGGCATGGTGGCACATGCCTGTAGACCCAGCTACTCGGGAGGCTGAGGCAGGAGGATCGCTTGGGCCCAGGAGTTTGAGGTTGCTGTGAGCTAGGCTGACGCCACGGCACTCTAGCCCGGGCAACACAGTGAGATTCTGTCTTAAAAAAAAAAAAAAATTATATGAGATTTTCGACTGCGGCGTCAGCACCTCTAACTCCCACGGTGTTCGTGTGTCTCCTTGTTCTGTTTTCCTGTTCATCAAACCTCTAACTACACACCGAACCGCCCTTCACTGAGGCATGGCCACAAGCTCGGGCTCCAGCCTGACTATTTTCTCTGG
>CAUYRT010006096.1:7500-13076 GCA_963574885.1 Lepilemur ruficaudatus | reverse complement strand
AAGAGTATGTTCAAATTTTTGCCTTTTAAAAAATTGTGTATTTGTCTATTATTGTACTTCATATATTCTGGATCTATATATATTGTAATTTTTTTTATCATGTTGTGACTTGCTTTTAATTTCATAAAACACAAACTTTTTTGAATTCATTAAAAAAAAAGACATCTGAACTCATATGTTTATTCTAGGGTTTTTTTGGTAGTTATTGTACATGAGATTGCTTTCTTGGTTTCTTTTTCAGATAGTTCGCTATTGGTGTACAGAAACGCTACTAAGTTTTGTACGCTGATTTTGTATCCTGCGACTTTACTGAATTTATTAGTTCTAACAGTATTTTTGTGGAATCTTTAGAGTTATATATATACATATATATATGATAATGTTATCTGCAAAAGGGACAATTTGACTTCCTCCTTTCCAATTTGGATGCCTGCTATTCCTTTCATTTTGCTTAATTATTCTGGCTAGAACTTCCAGTACTAAAAGTGGTGAAAGGGGGCATCCTTATTTCATTACAGATCTTAGAGGAAAAGCAGTTAGTTTTTCCCTGGTGAGTGTGGAGTTAGCTGTGGGTTTGTTATATATGGCCTTTATTGTGTTGAGGTACATTCCTTCTACATGTGATTTGTTGGGCATTTTCATCATGAAGGGATGTTCAATTGTATCAAATGCTTTTTCTGCATCTATTAAGATGATCATATTTTTTCCTTGATTCTACTTTTCTTTTTTAAACTTTAATTCAATAATAGATTATCCTTGATACTATTAATATTATTTATCACATTTGTTGATTTGCACAAGTGGAACCATCCTTGCATCCCTGGGATGAATCCCACTTGGTCATGGTGAATGATCTTTTTAATGTGCTGTTGATTTCAGTTTGCTATTATTTTCTTGAAGATTTTTGCATCTGTGTTCATCAGGGATATTGTCCTGTAGTTTTCCTTTTTTGTTGTGTCTGTGTTTGGTTTTGATATCATGGTTTGAAAGAATTTCTTTCTCTTAAATTTTTTGGAATAGCTTGAAAATAATTGGTATTAGTACTTCTTTAAATGTTTAGTAGAATTCAGCAGTGAAGCCATCAGATCCTGAACTTTTTTTCTTCTGGGAGACTTTTTATTACTGATTCAATCTCTTTACTCATTATTGGTTTGTTCAGATTTTCTATTTCTTCATGATTTAGTTTTGGTAGGTTGTATGTGTCAAGGAATTTATTCATTTCTTCTAGGTTGTCCAATTTGTTGGCATATAATTTTTCATAGTAGTTTCTTATGATCCTTTGTATTTCTGTGATACCAGTTGTAATGTCTTCTTTTTCATGTCTGATTTTATTTATTGGAATATTCTCTTTTTTGTTAGTCTAGCTAGAGGCTTGTTGATTTTGTTTATCTTTTTAAAAAACAACTTTCATTGATCTTTTGTATTTTTTATTTTCATTTCATTTATTTCTGCTCTGATCTTTCTTATTGTTTTCTTTCTACTAATTTTGGGTTTAATTCATTCTTGGTTTGCTGGATCCTTGAGATGTAATGTTAGGTGATTTGAGATCTTTCTGATTTTTTGATGTAGGTGTTTATTGATATAAACCTCTCTCTTAGAACTGCTTTTGCTGTATCCCATAGGTTTGGGTATGTTGTGTTTCCATTTTCATCTGTCTCAAGATATTTTAAAATTTCCTTCTTAATTTCTTTTTTGGCCCATTTGTTCTTCAGTAGTGTATTATTTAATTCCCATGTATTTGTATAGTTTCCAAAGTTTCTCTTATTATTGATTTCTAGTTTTATTCCATTGTAGTCAGAAAGTACATTTGATATAATTTCATTTTTTAAGAAATTTGTACAGACTTGTTTTGTGACCTAACATATGATCTGTCCTGGAGAAAGTTCCATGTACTAATGAGAAGAATGTATATTCTGCTATTATTGAGTGGAATGTTTTATGAATGTCTGTTATGTCTATTTGGTCTAGAGTGTGGTTTAACTCTGATTGTTTTTGTTGATTTTCTGTTCGGATGTTCTATCCATTGCTGAAAATGGGGTGTTGAAGCCCCCTGGTATTATTGTATAGCTGTGTATCTCTCCCTTTGGATCTAATAATATTTGCTTCATATATTTTGTTGCTCCAGGGTTGGGTGCATATATATTTACAATTATTTTATCTTCTTGCTGAATTGATGCCTTTATACTTATATAATGACCTTTACCTTCTTTGTCTCTTTTTACAGTTTTTGACTTGAAGTCTATTTTATCTGCTATAAGTATAGCTACTCCTGTTCTCTTTTGGTTTTCCTTAGCATGGAATATCATTTTCTATCTCTTAACTTTCAGTCTATGTGTGTCTTTACAGGTGAAGTGAGTTTCTTGTAGGTCTCATATAGTTGTGTATGTGTGTGTGTGTGTGTGTGTGTTATCCATTCAGCTAGTCTATATCTTTTAATTGGGGAATTTAATTGGTTTATATTAAAGTTTATTATTGATAGGTGAGAACTTACTCCTGCCATTCTGTTATTTGTTTTCAGGTTGTTTTGTATGCCATTTCTTTCTTTCTTCTTTTGTTATTGATTATCTTTGTGATTTTGGTGGTTTTCTGTAGTAGTAAGCTTTGATTCTATTCTCTTTCTCATTTGTATAACTGCTGTCATTTTTTATTTGTTTATTATGGGTCTTACATTAAAAAGTCTTATATTAATATTTATAATACACTATTTTAAGCTGATAACTACTTAACACTCATATACAAATACTCTAAACTTTTACTTTTCACCTAACTTATAATTTTGTTGCCTTAATTTACATGTATTTATCTTGTGTGTTCCTTAACATCTCATTGTACCTATAATTATAATTAACCATTTTGGTTTTTAACCTTTATATTAGAGATTTGAAAGATTATATGCCACCCTTACATTTATGAAGTATTCTGAATTTGATAGCGAATTTACCTCTATTGGTACTGAATTTGATTTGGAATTTACTTCTAATAGTGAGTTTTATGTGTTTTCATGATGGTAGTTATCATTTCGCTTCCAGGTGTAGCATTCCCTTAAGCATTTTTTATAAGGCCAGTCTAATGCTGATGAATTCCTTTAGCTTCTGCTTGGCTGGGAAAGACTTTATTTCTCCTTCATTTCTAAAGAATAGCTTTGCTGGATATAGTGTTCTTGACTGAAAGTTTTTTCTTTTAGCACTTGGAATATATCATCCCATTCTCTACTGGCCTGCAAGGTTCCTGCTGAGAAAGCTGCTGGTAGTATAATGGGGAGTCCCTTATATGTGATGACACTTTTCTCTTACTGTTTCTAGAATTCTCTGTTAGTCTTTGATTTTTGACAGTTTGACTACAGTATGCCTCGAAGAGGACTTTTTTTGGGTTGACTCTCTATTTGGGGAGCAGAGAGCTTCTTGAATATGTATGCCCATATCTATCCCAAGACTTGGGAGGTTTTCAGCTATTATTTCATTGAATAGGTTTTATATGACTTTTCCTATCTCTTCTCCTTATATAATTCCCATAATGTGAAAATTTGTTTACTTAATGGTGTCCCATAAGTCCCACAGGTGTCCTTCATTCTTCTTAAGTTCTTTTTTCTTTTTGTTTCCATCTAAATGGGTTATTTCAAAAGACCTATCTTCAAGTTTAGGCATACTTTTTTCTGTTTGAGCTAGTAAGTCTGTTGTTGAAACTCTCAATTGTATTTTTTATTTAATTTACTGAATTCTTTAGCTTCAAGATTTCTGTTTGGATATTTTTTATGATATCTATCTTTTTGTTGAATTTCAAATTCATATTGTTAATTATTTTCTTGATTTCATTGAATTATCTGTTTTCTTTTGTATCTTGCTGCGTTTCCTTATGATTACTATTTTGAATTCCTTTTCAGTCATTTCATAGATCTCCCTTTGGGCTCTGTTACTGGAGAATTATTGTGTTCCTTTGGAGGTGTCATGTTTCCTTGTTTTTTCATGTTTCTTATGTCCCTACTTAGATATCTGCATATCTAGTGGAAGAGTTGCCTCTTCCAATTTTATAGAGTAGCTTTTATAGGGAAAGATTGTTTTTTTCTTGTAAATGGGTCTTAGAGTGTCAGTTTGGTAGGGCGCTTTGGCTGTGGTTCTGAGTAGGCACAGTAGTGTAGTCTCCATGTGATTTCTCCAGCTGTAATCAATGTCAACAGTGTCTACAAGTGCCTCAGTACCCTAGGCTACAGGTGTTTGTGGAGTCAGTGTTGTGACTTTGAAGGGGGTGATGCTGCTAGGTCAGACAGTCCTCAATCCCTAAGAGGCCCACAAAGCATGACAGTTCCACCAATCACTGTAGTGGCTTCCCCATTGTGCAGGGCTACCTGTTCCTTGAAGTGCAGGGCACCATATGGTCTTGGATCCTGCTGTTCTGCTTTGTCTAGGCTCTGAGTAATCAAGGTTGTGACATTGTAGCTACTTGTGTGAGTGTAGTATAGTGATGGTGGGGCCTCCAGGGACAGGGAAATGCAGTAGCTATTGGCCCCCAGATAAAGATGCACTCTAGCAGTGGCTCCAGTCTCAAGATAGTGCCATGGGGGAGGGGCGCCATGTGGGCTCCCTCTCTGGAGCAATGCAGCCACATGGACTGCAGGCAGCTCCCTAAACTGGGCTCAGTGTCTGTGAGGACTGAAGACTGTGAGGACTGTGGGACTCTGCTATAGCAAGGACTGCAGGCACCCATGGCCATAATGCAAATTTCTGGGGATCATCTATTTACATTTTCCCCACAGTAAGAAGCCCTTCCTGGCTCTGAGCTGATTCAAGCTAGGAAGACAGGGCCACAGAGGCAGTGTGCTTTGCTTCCCTCTTTGTACTGCCATCCTGAGTTTCCATGTTCCACAGGGATTTCACCAGTCCCTTGCTATATTCTGGTGTTCTCCTTTAGACACTCTAGTTGAAGTGTAGTTGTTTATTTGTTGTTTTAGCTCATTTTTGTCAGGGTGGGGAATGAGCATTAGGTACCTCTAGTCGGTCATCTTGGTGATGTTACTTTATCTAATGACAAATTTCTTGAGGGCACTAACTATATCTTTTAATTTATTATGAAGCATATGATTAGTACTCAGAATACTTATAAAATTGAATAGAACTGAATAGAGTTAATCATCTGCTGAAACTATCATCAGTAAGTTGTTCTTGATACACACTACTTGTAGCTGGTTTGTTTATTTGCAGCTTTGTTGTATATGTTACCACTTTTGATGGTTCCTCAGAGGCAGAGTGAGGTAGTAGAAAGAGTGGCTTGGGAGATAGGAGGCATGTGTGTCAGTTCAGGCTAAGGTGAGTGATCTTGGACATTGTCACTTCAGACCAAATGATCTTGAAATGTCCTACAATTCCATTCTGTGAGTGAGGTAGGCTGTGTCTATTGAAGTCAGCAAAGATACATGACAAGAAGTAACTTGGTTCATCAGTTTGGCCAGTATGATGCCATGCTGCCATTCTGTCCTTTTCTCCCAATTTAAACTGGCTGATTTATTTTCTTGACTTGATGGACATAATGCATTGTTTTAACCTAGAACTTTGACTTTGTAATGGGAATCAAAGCAAATAATA
>CAUYRT010006096.1:0-2500 GCA_963574885.1 Lepilemur ruficaudatus | reverse complement strand
CAAGGAACTTTTAATATAGTGTCTTGCTTTCTGCTCTGTCAATTACAAGTCTTAGTCTGTAAGTTATCACTTAGTTTATTTCCATTCCTTTTTGTTTAATTAGGCAAGTATTAAACCTATGAATTTCCTTTAAACTCAGCTTTGGCCACATCCCATAAGATTTAATGTTCGGTGTTTTCATTACCAATATTTTCTAAGAACTTTGCAATTTTGGTTTTGCTAGGTGCCATTTCTACTTTTTGTACTGAAGTATTCCATTTTTGATGATTCAGTATTTTTTTGTCCTTACTATGTGCCCAATGCTATGCTCCTAAAGAAGACAGTGAAGAGACCTGTCTGACTTGAGGGATGTTTAGAAGAGACTAGGAGGTTGAGTGTGGTGGTTCACACCTGTAATCCTAGCACTCTGGGAGGCCGAGGCGGGTGGATCACTCAAAGTCAGGAGTTCGAAACCAGCCTGAGCAAGAGAGAGACCCCGTCTCTACTAAAAATAGAAAGAAATTGGCCAACTAAAAAAAAATATATATATATATAAATTATCTGGGCATGCTGGCCCATGCCTGTAGTCCCAGCTACTTGGGAGGCTGAGGCAGAAGGATTGCTTGAGCCCAGGAGTTTGAGGTTGCTACGAGCTAGGCTGAGGCCACACCATGGCACTCTAGCCCGGGCAACAGAGTGAGACTCTGTCTGAAAAAAAAAAGAAGAGACTAGGAGAAGACAGGACTGGAAAATACCATTGCATGAAGGTTATTGAGTGCTAGGCTTCATGGGTTGGTTTCTCTTCTAATGAGGAGACATTGTAGTTACTGAAAAGCATTAGGATATAGGAAATGATTCTCCAAAATATGGCACTTCAGCATGCTGAGTGCTTTGAAAATTAAAAGGCCTCGGAAATAAGCCTCATAACCAAGCTCTCTCTCTCTCTCTCTGACCTTCTTTGACCTCCCTGTCTCTCTGATCCTGTTTCTGAAGTGCCTGGAGAGACTGTCTGGGATTTCCTTATCTAAGAAAGCTTCTTTCTAAAAGAAATGCAATTGTTTTTTAAGACCTCATCCCTAGAAATCTCTTCAAATAACCAGGAAAGATTATCTGCAAGGAAAGAGAAGTGACTAGGTGTCATCACCATGCCCAGACAGACTTTTCATCTATTCTTCTGAGGGAATTTGGGAGAAATTGCCTGGGTAACTTTGTTTGCATAATAAGACAATCTTTGTTCCTGTGCAGTGCTGCCCCTAAACTTCCCTTAACTTGTTGATATCATCCAGCTTCCAAAAAGGCTCATTTACAAAATGATGTCTGTCTCCTGGGCCCAGACATCTTTCCCCTATGAAGAGAGTATTTAAGCCTCAACCATCTGGCCTTGCTTTGAGTCTCATACTTTGTGCGTGGCTCTCATGTCCATATACATGTTAACAAATTTTGTATGCCTTTTGATCCTATTAATCTGCCTATTGTAAGTTCATTTTTCAGCAAACCTTGAGAGGGCAGAAGAGAAGCTAAAAAAGGATGGACAGGAATGATAGAATTGTTACACTATTTTACTGAGAATAAACCAGCATCATTGTTAGGGATTGTTTGAGAGAGGGGAAGAGGCTAGAGGCAGGGAGACGAGTTAGAAGAGTTTTATGTTAATCTAGGGCAGTTGTTCTCAAACCTGAATGTGCATCCGAATCCACTGGAGGGCTTACTAAGGCACAGCTTACTGGACCCCACCCCAGAGTTTTTGATTTAGCAGGTCTGTAGTAGAGGCTTGAGAGTTTGCATTTCTAACAAGTTCCAAGGTAAAGCTGATGCTGCTAGTCCAGGGACTACACTTTAGGAACCGCTCATGTAGAAAAGAGCTGATGAGAATCAGATCAGAGGGGTAAAAGCTAGGCTGAAGAGGAGAGAAAGTATGTAAGAGAAACTGGGGGCTGGGAGTGGTGGCTCATGCCTGTAATCCCAGTGCTTTGGGAGTCTAAGGTGGGAGGATTGCTTGGGGCCAGGAGTTTGAGACCAGCCTGGGCAACATAGCAAGACCCTGTCTGCAAAAAATGATTTTTAAAAATTAGCTGAGTGTGGTGGGACATGCCTGTAGTCCCAGCTACTTGGAAGGCTGAAGTGGGAGGATCGCTTGAGCCCAGGAGTTTGAGGTTACAGTGAGCTATGATTGTGCCACTGTACTGCAGCCTGGGCAACAGAGCAAGACACTTTAAAAAAAAAAAAAAGAGAAGAAAGGAAGGAAGGAAAGAAAGAAAGAAAGAAAGAAAGAAAGAAAGAAAGAAAGAGAAAAAGAAAAGGAAAGAAAGAGGAGGGAAGATTGGAAAGGAAGAAACCACAGAACTTGGGAATTGGACATGGAGGCAAGAGAGAGGGAGAAATCAAAGAATGACTACAGAATATTAAGTCTAGGTGCCTTGGAGGACACAAGAATCACAGAAGCAAAAAAAAAAAAAAAAAAAAAAAGAATAACAGAACCAAAAAACCAAACATCAAGGGTGGGAAATATTTGTGGCCCTAT
>CAUYRT010006095.1:0-70955 GCA_963574885.1 Lepilemur ruficaudatus | reverse complement strand
AGTTTTGCGAACAGTCTGGCGTAAATATCAGTGGAGGTCATTGATAACACTGTTTGGATCTTGTTTATATTTGAACTTACCTTTCTCCCATTTGATCTAACAGTTTTTGTTTCATGTACTTTGAAGCTCTATCATTAGGTGTATACACCTTTCTCTCTCTCTCTCTCTCTTTTTTTTTTTTTTGAGACAGAGTCTTGCTCTTTTGCCCAGGCTAGAGTGCCGTCGTGTCAGCCTAGCTCACAGCAATCTCAAACTCCTGGGCTCAAGTGATCCTCCTGACTCAGCCTCCAGGGAAGGTGGGACTACAGGCATGTGCCACCATGTCCGGCTAATTTTTTCTAATTTTTTAGTTGTTTGGCTAATTTCTTTCTATTTTTAGTGGAGACAGGGTCTCGCTCTTGCTCAGGCTGGCCTCGAACTCCTCAGCTCAAGCAACCCTCCTACCTCGGCCTCCCTGTGTGCTAGGATTACAGGCGTGAGCCACCATGCCCAGCCAGATGCATGCACCTTCATAATTGTTATATCTTTGTGATGTAATGACCCTTTTTTTAAACATTATCAATTAGCTGTTTTAATTTCCAGACAAGCCTATCTTGAAGGCTGTGTAATTTGATATTAATATAGCCATTCTAGTCCTCTGATACTTTTGTTTGCATAGTATTTCTTTTATCATTCTTTTATCTTTGAAGTATTGGTATCTTTCTATTTAAGGGTCTTTTTAAGGGTGCTGTTATGGGCTGAATGTTTGTGTTCCCCCAAAATTCATATGTTGAATTCTTAAACTCCAATATGGTGGTATCAAAAGACAGAGCCTTTGGAAGGTAATTATGAATAGGAATAGTACCATTATAAGAACAGGCTAGAGCTCGTTTGCTCTCTCTTCTTTCTGCCATGAGAACATACAAGGAGAAGACAGCCATATACAAACTGGGAAGTAAGACCTCACCAGACACCAAATCTGCCCACATCATGATCTTGGACTCCCCAGCTTCTCAAACTGTGAGAAATAAATGTTTGCTTTTTAAACCACCCAGTCTTTGGTAATTTGTTATTGCAGCCCAAACTGATGAGACAAGTGTATATAGTTTTGTCTTCCTTTTCTTTTAAATGCATTCTGGCAGTCTGCTTTCTGATTGGAATGCTTGGTTTATTTAAATTAAAGTAATGAGTAAAACTGGCCTAGCCATTTGCTATATATTTCTTATTTGTTTCATAAGCAATTATTTCTTTTGTTCTCCTTTTATTCCCTATTTTATGTTGAATAAATATTTTTGTAATCTATTTTATTTCCTCTATTGCCTTTATTTCTGTGTTTCTTTGAATTATTTTTAGAATTTGCTCTAGGAATTATAATTAACATTTTTAAATCACCAAAATTTACTTAGATTTAATATTGAATTATGACAGGTATTAATATAGGAATCCTGAAAAATACAGTTCCATTTACCCCACTATCCTTCTTGTTATTATTGTTCATATATATTACATTATCTATAAAATAAACTAAACAATATGTGTTATTAAATTTTACTTTATGCAATTAAAAATTAAAATAAAAAGACTATTCATGAATATATATTCATAGATATAGACATAAATATACATATAGATAGGTAAATAATGATACTGGATATAGAATTCTGAGTTGCTGTTTTTCAGCACTTTTAATATTTCATTGGATTTTTTAGCCATTTATATTTTCTGATATATATTGATACATATATCAAATTTTCCTCTTCTATTGCTTTTTCAAAACTGTCTAATTATATTTGACTTTCATCCATTTGACAGTGACATCAAAAGTGATGTATATGTATATACACACATTCTATTTTCACAAGGTAAATTATGAACAAAATTCTTTTAAATATTTTCTTTGTTTCATAAGCAAGTTTCACAGGCTGAAGGTCTCTCTCTTTATTAAAAGCTGAAACTTATTTTAAGAGCCATTCAAATATAGCTTTAGACTAGCACAGCATTGCTCAGTTGTGGGCATTTTTCTCACAATTGTAAAATCTTTGAATATCTACCCACTTCTTAGAGGGAATGTTGAGATGTAGTATATACGGGATAGAAGGTGGAGTGAGAATTTTTAAAGAAAAATATGAGTGGGCAATTCTTAAAACAATGCAGGGTTATTAAAGAACTCTTGAAAGAGAGTTTACAAGGGATCACTGTGGAGTGCTGGTTGGTAAAGGTTTAAAGTTACCAGCTTTCCAAGAAAATAAGAGTAACAACAATAATAACAAAAATATAATACCTTGATTTGTAGCATTTTTGTTATTTCTGTGATATAAGTAGTCTCACCATGACCAATATCAAGCCATCAACATGACATCACTGAACACAGAGCTGGAAGGAGCTGCAGGTTGGCACAGTGTTATAAAGTATTTGCACCATATTAATTTAATAGCCATATATAAACCAAAGAGCATAGATGATAGTAAAATGTAGTAAAATAATTAGAAAGTTATGAATTTTCAGTATTTACTACCATCATTTTTAACATAATTTATTTGACTGTGAGTTTATTTCTAACATAGTTTAATTTTTAGTAATGTTTAGTAATGTCTGGTTTTAACAACTGGCTCACAAAATTTCTGACATTTTAACAACTGGCTCTTATAAACCAGTATGAGCCATCTCTAGCTTACCATTAAAAATGTCATAAATGTTATTGTACATGTACCTACTGATGTCTTAGTACAGAGAGCTTAAGTTTTTGTATGCTAAAATTGTTGAGTGTAAATGTGAATTAATTTGGAACAATAATGAAGGTAACAAGCATTTCTGAAACATTAGCTGGAATATATGTGTAAATGGTGTATTGATATTACAGGTCTTGATGAGGTTAAATCAGCCATAATCTTGTTTTTCTTCAGACTTAATCCCTGTGCTTCATCAGAATATCAAGAAAACACAGTAAGATTTGGGTTACTTTCTGTTGTTAGAATAGTCCCTTTTGTGTATTACAATGAAATATATTACCATTAGGTTGTGCTGTAATTATTATACCTCAATTTTGCTTTTAGTTTATTTTTCTCCCTTTCTGCTTTTTTCCCCCTCCCTTTCTTCCTAGTATGTGTTCTACTCTAGCTCAATAACTTGCTATGGGGAAAGAGGATGTGATTGGTTTTTTCTCTGACCTTTTCCACTCCTTCTCCCTTCTCTTGTTATTTCCCGGTCTTTCAAATCTGGAATGGGAAAAAAAAAAAAGAGAAGTAAAATGGCAAAATGACTTTTTATTTGTTGATGCTATTTGTATTTCTCTGTCAGCAGATGAATAACTTCTGTCAAACAGACATCCAAATGCTGGCAAGGTCTCTTATTTAATACAAGGTGCTTTTGTTGGATTTTGGATCCCTGCTGCCCATCACCAGCACCATAACTGAGACCTTGCACCATTCTCTAAAAGGGGTAGTAACACTAGATCTGGCTGATTTTTTTTTTTTCAATTTCCCCGTGATTTCTATCTCAATGACACAGGTTGTATAGACTTACTGCCAGGGTTACTTAGAGCCAGAGACAGCCCTTTTGGTCAAATTTATTTCAAGATGGTTCAAACCCAATCATTGCACTTTCTATAATTGTTACTCCGACACAAGAAAAATGGTATGCTGTTGTGCTACATTAAACCCTGTAAGTGCAGGCTGCTCCTAAAATTGTCCTCCTACTACTCTCTGATGGTGACCTAGGATAGATAGAGCTGCAAATTTCTACCAATCGTCAAATATCCAGGCAAAGAGTGAGATGCTAGTTTTCCCTCTTTCTAATAGTTCCCCCTCTGTTGTGTCACTTACCTTAAAAGTGGATACTTTTTTTTTTTGAAATCACTAGTCTAAAATGCACATCCAGCAAGTATTAGCCCTACCTTGTCTTTCTTCATGTCAGCCACCCTGGGTCATTGCTTGTGTATATCAGGCTGAATGTCATGAAAACAACTTCTTAAAGCAAACTCAGTGCTCTTCATTTCTCCCATACATCAAATTTCCTGGAACACTCAATAAAATGTATAAGGAAAGAGTCAGAGCTTCTAAAGTATTTTAGGTCCAATGTGTTGTTTTGTCTTTGCATGCATTTCCATTTGGACAGTACATCGTTGGCTGTCCTTTCATAGTTAAAAGTATAATCCTACTGTGTCTGCACAACATTAAACATCTGGATGGATACTAAAAGATTCTATGGCTGAAAGTAAGAGTCAATCCAACATGTCTGGATAACACCAAACAATCAGATGTTGTCCAATTTTTTTTTAAATAAATGTACTCCTAATTTGAATGGTCTCAACTGAACTGAACTGAACCAATTAAGTTACTAAATGTGCCTTGCACTGAGTGAGGGATTCTCATATAAGAATTATTCACTTAAATGTTATAATAATCTTGCCCAATTGACAATTACTATCCCAGTTTTTACTATGGAAGAAGGGAAAGCTGATTTTACCAAGGATATACAACTAATAAATGCAGAAATGGGATTCAAACTCATGCCACACTCTGGCATGTCATTATACTCAACACAGACTCCACTTGGACACCCTCAAAGTACACTGTGTCATCTTCAGACTTGTCATTCTAGCCACTAAAGCCTTCCTGATGGAACATGACCACATATTCTTAGTGGTACCTTTTCTTCCATATCTGATCACTTAATTTTTAATTTGCTCATCTGTATGGGGTTCTTTCTTATCCTCTAAGGCTTCCTTCATTCTAATTCAGCATGACTCTAGACCCAACGTGGTTCCAATTTATTGAATCTCTGTTTTTGGTGTTTGTGGAAAGAACATTTGATGTTATTAGTTTCATTTCCATTTGTCTACCCCATCACCACAATAAAAAAAAAGATATATGAAGCGAAGCAGGCCATGCTCTATCACTTGACACTGGCATGATTCTGACAGAATATTTTCCTAGCATCCTTGGGTAGTTAAATATAATGGGTACCATTATGCTCCGTGATTCTAAGATCTTTTTCTAAATCACATTATTTTGCTTTATCAAAATAAATCTTTCTCAAGGTTGTCAGGAAATTGTGTTTTATCCATGCACTGGGGAACCAAATTCTAGGAGTCACGGGACTACACACTACTGATGGAGCGTGTGAAGTGCAAAGCCTTTGAAAGGAAAGGCTTATGGTTTTCTGTCCATTCTGGTGACATGCAAAATGCTAATGTGGAGCTTGAGGATTGTTGTTCCACTTCTATGCTGCCCACGGAAAAACCACTTTCTCCACTCCACTTGGCCACTACAATCTTCCTTAAAACTCTGAAGGCACAATTTCTAAATTTTCAGTTCCCAGGTATACTTGTGCCATATGATCTGGGTTAATGTCACCTATATGTCACACATCTTTGGGAATGTGCTGTTTCTACATCCTCTAAGTTAAGTGAACCAACATTTATCCATGCTCTAGACTTTCTCCTCTCAGGAGATATTCTAGTTCATAACCTCTAATAGCCTCAATTTTCACATACTGTACACATTTCTGTTACTCCTCTGGGCCAATGGACCTTACACTCCAGAGCAGAGGAGTTTTATGTTTTTCTAAGAAAAATGGGGTGAGCTGTTAAATTTCTGACAGCAGTGAAAATAGGACAGAAATATATTCCTTTATAAATTACCACTCCCCCATCTTTAAATTTTTAAGGTTAAAAAAATGAAAAACATTTATATTTAGGGTAGATAATGACAATAGCCAATATTTATTAAACACTAATCAGTGTCAAGCACCATTCTAAAGTCTAGTAATCTAAAACCTAAATTCTAAAATACATATAGTAGTTGGTCGTACACTAAATTATTTGAGGAAAGAATGTTCTATACTATTTTCCTTCTACGGGTGACAGAATAAAGGCTGAGACAGGTTGATAGTTAACTTGGATTTACAAGATCACACATGTGTATGTTAGAGCCAGGTTTGAACCCAAGTTTGATGGATTATAAAGCCTATGTTCTGTGTCTCATTGAATCATAGTCTTGATGCCAAAAGCCCTATGAAAAACATGGGCTCAGGGTTTCTTAAGAGTGTTCCATGGGGGGTAGACTCACAACTGAGGGACGCGGTGAGCATTGTGGAGGAGAGGGGCATACCTCTAACCCTTGCTAAGGAGAGGCAAATATATAAAATGTAACCAAAATGTTTGTACTCTCATAATTTCCTTAAATATATATATATATAAAAAGAGTGTTCCATGAACTATCAGCATCAGTGAATGTATTTGTATCACTCCAGAACTTCTGAATCAGAATATTTGGGTTAGTAAACCCAGGATTTATATGTAAACAAGTTCCTTGAAGTAATTCTTAGACACAGTAACTTTAAGAATGGCTCATAATACATCCATCATATCTAAAGGGCTTTGTCTTTATTTGTTTTTGTTTGCTTTGGCTATAACAGAAATGATTCTGGCATGCATAACAAACGTCCATGTATACGCATGTCAGGACACTAGCTTTAATACATTTCTCTCAAAAATGTATTAGCATATTAGTGAAAGGAGTTCACATGACTCATAGAATATCATTAATTAGCCTATCATCCTCCTAAATTATCTTCTTTGAAAAACCTTCATCTTGATTTTAGTCTCCTAAAATGAAAATTCTCAAAACATTACAGTACTGTGGATGCAGCCAGAGCAGGACAGAGTAGAAAAGTGCGATGAATACACCTTTCCTGAGAGGAGTATACTCCACACCATTATTAGGCTTTGACAATTCTAGTTTTGTTTTCCCTGATCACAACTCTCGAAGTGTCACCTCTCCTTCCTACATGACTCACCTTTTACACCAAATCTCAGCAGATTAGGCCACAGATGGACACAATCCACGGGAAAACAATCCAATGGCTGGCTAAGGAGCATACAATTATTTTATCTTTAAGGTTTTAATCTAAGGCACAAATAAATGAAATTACTAAAATTGCATCAGAATGCCTTCTATAAGGTCATGCCGCATTGAAGCCAGGGTTTGCTTTCCTACTACTCTGTTCATATCACTATTACCGCACCTATGAACTTACACTATGCTTTCATATTTTTAGGGGATGGTGGCACCTTCTTCATCTTCACATCTCTTGTGTATATTGGTGCCTCACACATAGAGTTGCCCAGGAAATGCTTATTGAATTCAACAAGTATAAAATATCTATAACATTTCCATTTGTAAAGCATGGAGAGAAACTTTGTACACAGCTCAGAGATTTATAACTTAACATGATCCTGAAGAATCTGGCCCTGACTCAGAAAAAGAGAAAACATTGATAAATAGAATATATAGATACAAATAAAAAGAACTTTATTTTAGTTATCTTTGTGCTCCTGGTGCCTTTCATTTGGCCTGACAGATACCAGAAACTCAATAAATTGTTGCTGAATGAGCTACATTTAAAAACACAAAGAGGCTATATAATAAAACATAGACAACAGGAAATGTGGATTACATCTCAGTGTAGCTTAGCTCCAGTGTTGTATATAACAAGTACTTAAGAAATGCTCAAATGATTGAAGAATTGATGCTATCTGACATAAATGAAGATAAAGATGAGCTGAGCAATTATATTTAGCTATTCTGGAAAAAAAAAGAACTAAAATCTTGTGGAAAATGCAGTAATCATTAAACCTGAAGAATAAAAAAAAATAAAAATAAAAATAAGTGTACTTATTTTGGTCCATGATGGCATGTGAGATAAAATATGAGAACTCTATATGAAGTCCCCTAAAAAAACAGGACAGGTTGCAGTCTTTCACGTGCTTGCTTTCCTCCAGCCAAATCAGATTATCTATACCTTCTTCTCTGTGTCATATGGTTGCAGGTCTTAAGCCATCTCACATGGGTTCAGGATATGTTCAACCTCCCCCCTTCATATAGTTAATGACAATGTTTTTCCCAATGTCTTGCTAACAGGCTCCTATATGATTTAGAGTGTCTTCTACTGTGTTTGTTTAGCATATTGTGAGATTCTTCACCATAATTTTTATTACACTGTATTTTTTTTAGTTTAAAATGTGCATTAAATACCTGTCTATGTTCTGGATAAGAAAGTGGATCTGCAATCAGGAAGTCAAAGGTTGCAGTTCTGGATTCTGTTTTAAATTGCTTTTCCTAGAAATCCAGCTCAGGGGAAAAATGGAGAGACTTGACCTTTGTTCTCAGCCCTTGATATTTTCTGAATGCCCAATTACGTGAGTGTTGTAACAACCAGAAGTCAGGGCTTCCTCAGATCAGACGGACTTGAAAACAAACTGAAAGATATGACTTAGGATTTGTTTAAATGTCTCTGAAATTTTTATTGAAATATCAATAGTACATTTTCAAAGGCACACAATTTTAAGTTTCAGATTTAAAAATTATTTTCACACAGAGAATATTAAGCAATTATAAGACACTTTCTGAATTGCAAAGCTTTTCCGTGCACGTGCTCATTAAATCATCCTGCTCGTCTTAGTAGATAGACAAGGCATGTATTAGGTACTATAATCCCTTTTCATAGATAAGAATACTGAAGCTGAGGCACAGAGAAGTAGTGAGTGGTTTTTCAACTCATAAATGGTATTGCTGTTACTCCACCTGTGGTTTTCTGGTTCCAAGTCCCATGCGCCTTTCCTTTGCACCACATATGTTACTGATTGCTCCTATCTGTCAGGTTTTGGGAGGTAGGAACTCAAGAAGCCAATTAAAGAACCATCAGGGGTATCAGCATGCAGGAGCCAGGAAAGGTGGCAAGCTGGGGGGTTGAAGTTCAACAGGACTGTCTCAGAGTTCCTCTCTTAAGTTACTAAACACACAGCTATTGTATATTATTTGAGCAACAGGCCATGCGTTAAGGTAAGCTGTTTAGCATGATTTACTGAATGTAGGGATACTAAAAAGCATCTGCCAAAATCAATCTAACATAAATACATAAATGTAATAAAAATCTAACTTCATGCAGACAAGTTTTGACAAATGTCATTGCAATGGGGTTTTGGACGTGAGGGGAATGCGCATTTCATCACTTACATAATCAGTCCTTCTCCTAGCGTTCTTAGAAAGAAGCTTTGTGAATCATATATAAGTACAGTTTGTCCTGGTAGCCCCTGGAATTAGCTCACACATTAAAGCTTTCTTTAGAATGCTGAATTGAGTTCTAAAAGGTTCTTGGCTTTCTACTCTCACAAGACTGCACTTAAAACTTTTACCCCTTTGGCACTGTCCTTCTTATTTCTCTTACATATCATTATTTCATCAAATGTATGTACACAATATGCTTCCAATTTTGTTTTGTTTGTTGGGCCAGTGAACCTGGGTAACCCAAGGCACATGGCCAAGCATCTGGTATCAATAAAATCAACGTTACAGTAGAAGAACATCAAGAATCCTGTAGCCATAAGGTAATATGGAGTACATCTGGGTAGCTATGAAACACACATAATAGTGTGTTTTCTTCTATGATAGTTGTGTTCTCTGAGTTGACAGAACTAGGCCAAAGATCCCTGACAGCCTATTTCCAATATCTTAGGCCAGGAGAAAACAGCACTTGTCCTTTGCATCTGGTCTAGATTTTAGTTTTGATTTATCATTTCTTCTAAGATTCTTAGAATCACAGAACCCTAAAAACTACAGACAAAGTATGTTTATCAGGTCACCAGTTTAAGAAAGAAGAGCAGACCACCTTTACATAACACATCTTCTTGTGTTCATCAGGTTTTGTTTTCATAGTTGGAGTCCTGAGTAGAGTGTAAAAGAGTCCATGGAAATGTATTTTTTCCTAGATATTCATTCTAAATGTCCCTTTCCTTCATTTTGGCACACTATTTTATCACTAGCACCTAGCACAGTTTTAGGTACCTACTAGGTACCAAAATATGTTTGGCAAATAAATGAATGAACTACTTAGTCTTCACTCTTTACCCTAGTATAAACCACACTTCTTTGATGTTTTCACTAGACTCTTACTTATAAATTGTGTGCTTTTCATATACTAACCACTTAAATAAACTCTTCCTGTTTCAGTCCTTAGTATATCAAAACAAGATTCTAACTATAGTTTCCTAGGTTGTTTAAACAAATTCTAATTTGATTAACTTTTACATTTTTCCCACAGCTTAATTATTTCAGAATTTGAGGTTGATACTTAGGCCTACTTTTTCCATTTCTAGTTCCACACAAGTTTTTATTTTAAGTTTTCAGTAAGCATTTATGATGTGTACCTGTTAGGTGTCAGAGAGAAACATACTTTCCATTTGAAAATTTATAAACTGAGGCTTACAGTTCTAGGGTTTGCTGTTCTTTTTTTTCTTTTTGACAAATTTATTGAAGTATAATTTACATTCCATGCCATTACTCCATTTTAAGTGAACAATTAAATGATTTTTAGTAAATTTACCAAGTTGTACAGCTATTCACATAAGTCAGTTTTAGAAGATTTCTTTCCCCCTATTAAGTCCCCTAATCCTCATCCCCAACTACATTTCAAGCATGCCCCTCCCCTCCACAGTGCTCACCACATCCCTCAACTGTGGGTCTACCCCCCCAATCCCCGAATCCCTGGTGGACACCACCACCATTTGAGCACCGTAGTGTTAATCAGTCAGTACCAATTTTATGGCGAATACATGTGGAGCCCATTCTTCCTGTCTTGTGTCACCTCACTTCGAATAATGGGCTCGAGCTCAATCCAGGATAATATAAGCGGTGCTAGCTCACTGTCATTTCTTAAAATTGAGTAATATTCCATTATAAACATATACCAAATTTTAATAATCCACTCATGAATTGACAGACACTTGGGTTTGTTTCTCAAGAAAGTCAATTAATTTTTCCATTTTATACCAGGATGATAGTAAGTGTCAAGTCCTCAGAGAAACCATTTAACTGGTCTTTAGTTACATCTTCCTCTTCAAAAAAAAATATATTAATCACTACATCGTTGGAGTCTCTTCTTGTCCTTCCATTAAAAAAATGTATGATCTAAAGGAAAAATATAAAATATTTCTCTTTAAATAATGCTGGCCCAACATAGAAGGAAGAGCAGAAGATTGATGTTCTCTCTGCATAATTCATATGAAAAATAATTTTGGCCTGCATTTTTTGGCCAAAATGTTGTCTCCTGTATTGTCATTGCACATGCTGTCTCCTGTGTTGTCCACGTTGCACATGAAGATACATTGGGCCCCTCTGAACATTCTTGCTTCAGACAATCAGCAATACAGATAGGAGGAAATTTAGCTCACTTCCCAATTAGATCGACCTGTGCATTGAACAACCACACTTGTTCGGAACTCTTGGGGAAAGAATTGGAAATTTATGGCCCTTGAAAAGATGCCTCCTTTTCCATGGATGTCTTTGCAAACAATAGTGGCTTCCTCACAATTGCTCGTGTCTCTGTCAAAACACAAGTAAAATGACATTGTTTTCTTTGGCAGAAAAGTAACACCTGAAAACCATATCCTTCCTCTCACTTGCCACCCTTTCATTTAAGTCGCTGTTCAGTTCTTAGGTTATGTGGGCAGCAGCTCTGCTAGGAGAAACCTTTTGATCTCTGCCTTATTCTCAGCTAGAGGAAGATGAGTTACCTCTGGGAGCCCATAACAACTCCTTTCCAGATTTAGGCATGACTGGGACCACTAAGTCAAACAGAATGAGGTTCTCCAGCATTTTTACTAAGTACTAAATGAACTTGTACTTTATTATGTATTTTCTTCCTTTGTTGATTATACCTTTCCTGAACATACACCTTATCTGAAGAGCTGAATTTGTATTTCTTACTGTAGGTGTTGCCAAGTTTTGATATCATCTATCACATCTACAAAATATCAGGGCATTTGATAAGTGCATGTTCATGTGTGATGTGATTAAGCACAGTGCCAATTGGAATAGTAACTGCAAAAATGATAATAGTAACAACAATAACCACTTTAGGGGTATCTAATCTATGATAGAGACTGTTTGGATAGCATATGGATATATCCATAGACCTCAGTAATCTGTATTTAGCATTAAGGTGACATTTCCTTTCATATCTCAATTTTGATAAATCCAAAATCCTTTCCTTGCTAGTTCTACAAGAATCCTCTCCCAGAGCCGTGTCTGATATTTCCCCTCAAAAACATGTATGTGCTCCACAATACATCCTGTCTTTTCATTTATCTCTCTAATTGATCATCTTGCTTTCAGCTGATTCTTTGCAGGTCACCTAAAAAAGTGCCTTCAGGTTAATCAAAGTTAGTTCAAGGCTATCATATTTAAGTAATTCTTAAGGTAATAGTTTTCAACCATAAATAGACACATAACTAAGCATATAGATAATATATAACAAATAGATTAACAGACTAATTAATTAAATGCTTTGACTGCTACGAGAAATGGATATTCTTAAAAAACAAAAAATGAGATTCACCCTCACAATCCCTTCCAAAACCCTGCTGCACCCGTGAGCTGCAGGCAAGCTAATTCCCAGAAAGAATCACTTTCTATATCTTTCTTTGAGATCCAGATCCAACTTCCTCCTAGCCCCAAAGATAGAAGAACTTCCTTCCACAAGTTCAGAAGAACTCAATTCTGTCCCCATGGTACATATAATGGCAACATCTCTTTACTCTGGTGGATATACATTCATTTGATAATTATGTCATCTACTTATGCAACAGGAATAATAATTTCCAGTTCCAGGCATTGTGCTATGTAGTGCTCAGTGATTGCAAGCAACAGCAAAATGAGACAAGAACAAGCATATTACTCGTTCCTATGACTCTTACAGTTTATTGGGGAGTCACCATTGCATATCTCCAAGCCTGGGAAATTTTAAGTTAAATATGTGGGAGGCACAGAGTCTTGCCCATGTAGCACTTTAGTGTTCTTTTTTATATACTTTTCTCTACTGTGAAGGGAACATCAGTTCTGAGTTTGTCTCTTACACACATACGCACCCTTTCCAAAGGCACATGAACACAAATATTTGATAATAAATAAGGTAAGATTTAGGAAAAAAGAAAAAACTACAACCCTGCCTGGTTCTGTTTACATTAATTAACCAGATTATATTACTGATGAGAATATTTAACATTTTAATTTGAAGCACTTGCATTTAGATTACTTAGTTAGTTTGGGGCTTCCTCTAGAATAAATAATACCTATTTGTTTTATATTTCTATAATTGGCTATTTCTTGTGATTCTGTTATACCAAAAAAAACGTCGTTGCTAGAGATGACTTCAACTACATAGAAAAACTATTATTATTGTGATTCTTATTATTATTATTCTATTACTACAATTGTATGACCATTCTTGTCATTATTAATATTACAAATATGCTTTTTTAAGCTTCAAAGAAAATTGGCCTTCAACATACTTCTTTTCAAATAGTTTTCTTATGAATCCTTAAAAATTACATTCAATTTAGTTCTCAAGTTTATTCTAAGAAATTACAAATTTATAGACAGTGACTTTTCCAATAGCTTAATTAAATTGTGTTTGTGAATTTGTGTTATTGACCCAGGTTTTTCTGATTCCAAATTTTGCTTTTTTTCCATTATGTTAGGGGGTGGGTATGGGTTTATTTTCTTTAGGATACTGGTGACTTCTTTTGCCCAATACAACTTTTGTCCAGCACAACTTGCTAATATAGTAGGAGACAGACAAAGAAAAGAGAAATAAATCATCCACACGATGACAAGTGACAGAGAAATGTCTTTATAGCAACATGGAAGAAAAGCCACTAAAGAGTTTTATAAATTTAATATTTTAGTCTATTAACATAAAATGTTGGTCAGGCATGGTGGCTCACGCCTGCAATCCTAACATTCTGGGAAGCCAAGGCAGGACAATCATTTGAGGTCAGGGGTTCAAGACCAGCCTGAACAAGAGCAAGACCCTGGCTCTACTAAAAATAGAAAAACTTAGCTGGGCAACTAAAAATAGAAAAATTATCTAGGCATGGAGGTGTGGGTCTGTACTCCCAGCTACTCGGGAGGCTGAGGCAGGGGGATTGCTTGAGCCCAGGAGTTTGAGATTGCTGTGAGCTAGATTGATGCCAAGGCACTCTAGCCCAGGCAACAGAGCAAGATTCTGTTTCAAAAAAAAATCCTTAAAATAGTCTTTGTCAAAACTTTTTTTAGTTTCTTCATTATGAATATAATATCTTTTACTCATTTACCAAATATAAAATTATATTAAACTATTTTGTGTAATTTTTCAAACAAGTGTTTGAAAAAGTGTTTTTCAAACATTCCCCTCCTAAAGTGTCAGATACAATTCTATGTTAGGTGGAGCTTTCTATCTGTGCCTCCTAACTAGAAGCAGCCTAGAGATTCACACACCTGGTTGAACTATCCATAAGAACCCATCCCACCTCCAACACAAACACACATGCCCACAAAGAGAGTCCCAAGCTAGTGTATGTAAAGTACTTATTGACTTCTACCATATTGGAATTGGAAGGAAATCTTCCATGCTGGTATTTTTCAGCTTTTTTAAAACAGCCATAACCAGTGAAGGAACTGAGAGGAGCTCATTGATGAGTTCCCTGCCAGCCAGGTAAATAAAAGGCAAAAACCAAACAAATCAAAAATTTCAAGTAAACTGTAGTCTAACAGTACAAGTCTAGCAAAATGAGGTGTTTCTCTCCCAGTGGTTCTATCAAAAAAACCCCAAACAAACAAACAAATTTAGGTAAAAGAACATGTGATTCAAAGTATCTAATTCACAGAAAAATTACAAAATATTTCCTGGTTGACTGAATTTAACAAATTTTAATACAGCTTTATATGTGTAGACAAAGTCTTTGTCAAAATTCCAAACAGTACAACTATCCTTTTCTACTATATTCTTGCCACAAACAAATAATGTTATCAATAGTTTTAAGTGTACATAAACCACTCAGCAAATATTTTTATCTAATATAATGTCTAAAAATTATACACATAAATCAATAATAATTTTTATCCTATTTGGAGTGCCTATTATAAACCAATATAAATGAGTTTGTTTCTGAATTCAATAGAAAATTACTTTGCATATCTACTAAAAGATGTGCTATTAAAAACTAAAGGTGATTCCAAATACTAAAATATTCCAATAACACATGGACTTCACTAATTCCTCCATTTTTATAATTTACAAAGACAATCCTAAGGTTGATAAATAGATTTGAAATGCCCATTCAAAATGCCAAGAAACGTATGCCATTAGTGCACATGCTCCTCTTTTTGAGCTAAAGAAATTCCCATAAAATATTTCTAGTCTCAGGCCCTTTCTCCATAGACACAATTCTCTGGATGACATTAAAAGCCAGTAAGTGCATAGGCATAGTGTTTCAAGCCATCTCAACTAGAATATGTGAGGGATTGAGGTGAATAAGTCTGTTCTTTGCTCCATAGTTTGGTTCCTCTATGAAATCTAGAGCCTCAGTCTCCTCATATATAAAATGGTGATAGCTACATCTGCTTCAGAGAGTTTTTGAAGTGTCTCAAACATTTATGTATATTAATATATATATATACACACACATCTCTCATGTATATGAAAGTAATTTGCCAATTTGAGCACTTCTCTGTAAACATGCATGAACTTATGTTTGCACTCTCACAATCCATTCTAGTTGTCCCTTTTTTGAAACCAGCTTGTGAAAGGCTTAGACTTAACAGCCTAGTGCTATAGGTGAAACTGTACTTCTCACTCCCTCAAGTATTGGTTCAGGGATAGACCCATATCCAGGCCTATGAAAATTAGTGCAGAACGTTTCCCTGGATACAATGAGGATATATGTATGAGACCTAATAGAAGCTCTCTCTTATCTGAGATTATACATGGTATGGATGTTAGACCTGAAGCTTCAGCAATTTTACTACCAGGAAGGAAATCAGCCTGAAATTATAGCCACATATGCAAAAGGGTAGAGCCAAGAGAATTACTAAGAATCAGAGTTGACACTAATAAACTATGCTATATCCTACCCTGACTCTGGCTTTTCAGATATATGTTCCAATATAATTTGAATTTTAAGCCAATTGATTTGGAATTCCTGTTTCTTGAAAGCAAAAGTGTCCTAACTTATAGAAAATGGAAAGGAATTTGTTTTATTGATGTTGCTGTGTTCTTATTCAAATGTCAGGGCAAAGGAATCTGAGTGGAATGTGTGCTTTTAGATTCACCTTTTCACCTGTGGCCTACCTAGAAGGCCAGTAAGTCAGGTATGCACCAACTGGAGCCCTTACAGAACTTAAACTATGAATAGATGTTTTACGTTTCTCCAGAGCTCTTTCTCTGGAGAGATGGGAATACAATATGCTATACAATAAAAGTGCAGAAAGAAGGCTCTATCCAAGGAAAAATCATCAGCTCAGTAGATGGGTTTTCTTTTCCCCTCTGTCGCAATTCTCCATACATCCCATACATCAAGAGGGCATTGGAATGGAAGTCAGCATTTGTGGGATCTGATTAGTGGGAAATTGGCTTGTGGATACATTTAGTTTGGGTTTAATAAAACAGAATTATGTGAGTTTTGAAACATCACTTCTAGGCATAGTTCTTGCCAGCTGTCCCATATGGGTTTGGCTCACCATGACACAGAGGTGCAGGACCAAAAGTTGTATATTAATATGTCCCACAGCACCAGTCACCAGAAGGGGGTGAGTAATGGGAGGAGAAGCCAGTTTTGAGATGTTCTAATCCAGAAGCTATCTGTACAAAATTTTTCAAATCATCAGATGTATATTAATAAAATTCTAAAGAGAAAATTTAATTGGTAATTAATCAAAATCAAATTTCTCTCAATTTTTTCTTTTCTTTTTTACTGCTCATTACCACAAGACATTTTGTTCTATGTTTATAGGGCACAAACTATAGTACAAAGTGAGAGTACAAATGTGGGAACTTTCATGTTCTAGGCATTCTAAATATAAATATACATAAAAATTTCTCATGCCAGAGGTAAGGGTGAATTGTTGTTTCTCATATTCTTTATTGAAAATAATATTTAAAGGTTAGTTAGTTATGACAATTTAAACAAAAATGCAGCCAAAATGTAGGAAAAAATGGATATAGTGGTATGTTAATCAATTAGTTAATAAAAATATTGCTATTTTCTGGATTTTGTGATGTTCTTGGTACTTATCAGCTTTAAATATATTCAATTTTTTGTATTTTTTCTTATTAAAAATAAGTATTTATATTTATATCCAGTTTTTTAAATTGTGACTATTTTTTTTCTAAAGAGGCTGCCTCCAAAAGTAAATATGTATCAACTTCCACAAAATTTGGATTTTCCTCAAGGTGTACCCTAAATATTATGGAGAAAAATGATGAATTACTCAATTATCTGGGAGAGGACGAAAAACTCTTATGAAGAGTTACACTGAAGAAGGCTCCTGCAGAATAAGTAGAGAAAACTGGTCTTAAATAGAGAAAAGAAGCATGAGTCCTTAGTTCAAAGGTCACTGAAATGCCTTCACTGAACTGCTGTATCTCAACATACACCCCACCCCCACCATGCCCAGCCACTTTGTTTTCCACTGCTCTATCTGAATGTACAGTATGTTTTACTTCTATATCTTCATGAAAACATAAGCTTCATGAAGGCAGCAATTTGTTTCACCTTGTTCACTGTAACCCTAGATCCTAGGACAGTGCCTGCTATATAGTACACAATAAAGATAGGTGCTTTATAAATATTTGTTGCATGAATGAATGAGTGCCCTAAAGTTTCCAATATTAACATGAGCTTCTCTGATGTTAATCATTCAGTGAAAGAGAATAGCCATTAGCCTGAACAATTCCAAATCTCTGGCTGAGTTTTGTGTGTCTGTGTGTTGAACTTTCAGAATCCTATGGCAATATAGTTTTATTTTCAGTTACTAAACACACACATACACATGCATGCACACATGCACACATGCACACATGCATAGAAGATTGGAGGAATCTGGAAATTAAAAAGTCAGATTTTTCATATACATAAATTATTCTCTCTATAATCATTTTTAGAAAAGCAGAAAAAAAGGAATATAATCAGACTAAAATGATACATCTGGCCACCATACCAAAAAGGCAACATCTTGACAACTGCTAATTTAATTGAAAATTGTGCAGATATTTTCTCTCAGAGCTCATGAGTTCTAGCAGTAAGGCTGATAGTCTTTCCAGGAAGAATGGCTGGACTTAGAAGCAATCTTAGTACGTTTGGTGTAAGTTACTTCTTTTAATCATAATTTTTTTGGGGGGTGACAGTTTTATTTTGTAATCATGAATGAGAGACCCAAAGGGACCTTCTTAGTTTCAGGCAACTCTCCAAATTGTCACAAGAACAGGACAAAGATTTCCTAATGTTAACTTGCCCATGCCAGTAAACTTTACCTGACCTAATTTTGTCCATCACGGAGTTGTGAAGCTAAAGGGGACCTTAGTAGTTTCTGTGGCTGAAACAGATGTACACTGAATAGTCACTTCCCATTTTCTCCTTGCAAACAGAATCTCTTTGTTTGGGGTCAAAATGTGCCCAGATCTGTATTTATTTTCACTTTATTCTTTTCAGCTAGAGTTGGCCATGTGACATTTTTAGTTGGTGATGTGTAAGACAAAGTCTAATTTTTTTTTTTTAAGATTATGTATTCCAATATAAGGAACTAGCACAGCAAGTAGCACCATTTCTTGCATCTACTACCTTGAATATAAATAAGCATACTGTTTGGAACTTGAGCTGCCATTTTATAACCATGAGGTGATAAGCAAATAACTAGGTATAGTGATTGTCATGGAGCCACTGTCCCTGTGTTGTACTGTCCAAACTTCTTATGCAAGAAAAATGAACCTAGATTTGTTTTAGTACTAGCTAGTTTCTGCTCCGTGTAGCCCAAAATATTCCTGTTATAGTCATTAATTCTAATGCCTTTATTTTTTAAGGGAAACAAAACTGAGGCTCAATGAGAACAAGAAATTTGGCCAGAGTCACAGATAGTTTGGGTGAGAACACATTACAAGGGCCCCTACCTCTTCCAGATATTTGCAAGCACACCCTGTGGCCCTTGAATAAGATTATGGGTTGTTTCACCTGCCTCTTCAAGACAAGAAAATGCTAAGGGTAGCAAAATGCTCATAGTAGAAAAATGTCAGTATTGCTGACAATTGTAAGAACGAGTGCTAGACTACAACACCCTATAATATTTTTTGTATATAATAGTAATATTTTTGAGTATCTTTATGTTACATATTGAGGCCAAATTACTATCATCTGCAATAAAATATTTGTTCATTATTGGGTCAAAATGTCTGGGTGACAAGTTAAAGTTTTCATCATTCATCAAGCTATTCTTTGTCCTCATTTCTAATTATCCAGCTATCTGGATGCTTTGGCATCATGTACTTTCAATTAAGTTAAGCATTGAGTTAAGGAGGCGATTGTGCTTTGAGTAATTCAGATCTTCAATTTTTACTTTCATACTTTTTTTTCTTTAAATAAAGGATTCTAGAAGCCATTAGATTTATGTATGTCATCTATGCTTTATTTCAGTCCTCAGTTATTAATTTATGCTAAATCAAGTGAAATTTTACAAGTTTTTATATAACTCCTTACAAAGAAGGTTTTTCTCTCACTTACTAGTGCTAATGCCCAGTTTCAGGCATTGCTCTCTCTGCTACATTTCCATGCATATAACTCACAAACAAATAAATGCTCTTAGTAAAACATTTGGCATCTTTATCTTCTTTCACGAAAATGCAATTTTGAGATTTCCAACACTACATATGGACCAGATGTGAAGCATGACTTAAATGAATAGGGAATTCAGTATGGTTTTGAAATTATGGGACATATATTGTATCCCTTTTATGATAATGTTTTCTTTATAATTCTCTATTGCAAGACAGCTGCTGCAAGTGCCTGAGTGGCTCCTCTTGGCATGTTCTTTCTCTTTTTGTGCTTTTTCCACTTTTCCCAATCCAATGAAAGATCTAAAAATGGAGGCAGAGTTGAAATAAGACTTTTGGCTTCACCTTCAAAATGTTAATGCCAATACATGCCACATGAGTCACCGTGGGGACACTCTTTCCGACCTTAAATTTGGCCTTGAATTCTTCTCAACACAGGCAATTCTGCCTGTTCAAGTTGCCACTCAAGATAATCTTCTTGCAGTCAATATAACCTTCTTAATCTAAATTTAATGTATACTTTTCGTAATTCCATCCCCGCTATCAGGTGCTCCTTAGGAATAAAAATATTGTCTAATTTTTTACCACTGATTGTGATGAAAAGAAAGAAAACCCTTTTGCATGTGTGTATGTTTGTGTGTGCCTGTGTATAATTTGAAAGTAGGAGGGATAGTGACTCCAGTGGAAGAAAGATAACTTCCAAAATATATATCAAATTTATCCACTTCTTTTCATCTTAACTTATTTAAGCCAACATATACCTACCACTGCTGTGACAAGCTCACATGTGTCTTCAGATATCCCCTTGTACCTCCCTCTAGCCATTGTTTCACGTAGCAGCCAGAGGAGCTTTCAATCATGAAAATCTGTTGGTCACTTCCACTCTTAAAATTCCTCAGTGTATCTCATTGTACATAAAATAAATGCCAAAATCTTTAATATAATTTATAATATCTGGCAAGATTTGGCCCCTGCCTTCATATTCTCCTCATTATCAAATATTCTTTTCCTTGTTCACTTCATTCCATCTAAAATGATCTTCTGTTTCTCAAACTGCTACATTCATTGCTGTACAAGGCCTTCCCTTTCATTCATTTATTTATTTAGTTTATATTTATTAAGTTTAATTTACATCAAACAACTCACTTTCTCTTTACTTGGTTAGTTCCTGAATTTGTATTCAGTATGAAAACCTCTTCACAATAGGACTTCATCTGACTATAATAGAAACTTCCGTGTGTTCAACAAAGCTTATTTGCTCATCTTCCTGGCCACACTTCTATAATTTCTAGTCTGTTCTTGCATCTCCAAACAACATGTGACCAGTAATCACCTATTGAATGTAAGAGGAATTGTGATGCATCACTTCTAAGCTGAACTGTTTAAGAAACGGGAGTGGTTGAAGCAAAGGATATGAAGCCCTGAGCAATGAAGGGCATTGCCCTTCAAAGCAAATGAAGCCCTGAGTCATTGGGAGGAAGACCCCACGTTTTCTAGCTTCAAGGGGCCACCAGCCATCCTTGGTTCATGGCCCCATATCACCCTGTCTTCTGCCTCTGATGGCATGTTTCCTTCTCTGACACTGACTCCCCTGCCTCCTTCTTATAAGGACCCTTGTGACAACATTGGACCCACCTGAATAATCCAAGACAATCTCTTCATCTCAAATCCTTAACTTTATCACTCCTGCACGGTCCCTTTTACCATGTCAGGTAACATATCTGCAAGTTCTGGGTCATGGACATCTTGGAGGTGGAGGTGGGGTGAAATTGTTCTACCCACCAACCCAGGTAACAAGATATCAGCCTGTAGGAAGGCTACAACATAAAAGTCTCATTAACGTGCAAACCTGAGGCAAAAATAAGTTTAGAGGTGAGGCTTTCCTACTAAAGTATATTATCTCAGGCAGATTCCAAGTGGCCATCACAAAATTTGAAAGACAGAGTCTTAGGAAGGTGGAAGAAAAGATAGAAGATTTGAGAACCAACTATAGCAATGAACATTGGTGTGAGTACTAGCATATGAATTTGTCTGGAAACAAACAGAAGAGTAACCTATTAAACTTTTGGGGGAATTGTATTGCCACTGAAAAATGAGTTTAGAGTAAAAACCCCTTTATCTATTCAAGCCTTAAAACAACTTCCGAGCTCCACACTTGCACCAACCAGAAATGGGCTTTGGAAGTAGTACAACCCTCAATTAGGGCATGATCTCAACACTTCTCATTAGACACAGTTCTCCAGTGAGCTCTCTGGGCTTACACAGACTATCCACCCAAGCATGAGCACATATTTGAAACTTTAAATACCATCTTTTAACATCTGCCACAGCAATTTGGTCAGAGTTTCTGCTGTTCTTCTAGAAGTCATCTTCATAGCATGTTTGCACTATCACCTGTTGTTTTTGCAAGGATGTTAAATTTTGTACATCAAGAGAATGCCCCCAAATGTATAAATTCTCCCTTATTCAATTTTATGTTTCAGCTTCCTTGATCAAACACTTTCAGAACATACTCGCGTGAATCCTCTTCTAGCTCTGCCAGTCCATTTTGGCTTGGTCCTGAAACTCCTTTGGAGCACGGTCCCTTTTCTTATCAGAACCAGCACATTTCCTGTTGCCTTATAATGTCACTTAGCCCTATTACTGATCTGGTGTTGAGAATGTATAACTGTTCCCAAATTTATGATTTTATATATTTTATAAGATTGGTGTGCTGTAGAAGATAGTCCATACCTAGCAGATATGGAGCTATAGACAATGGAGTGTGTGTGTGTGTGTGTGTGTGTGTGTGAGAGAGAGAGAGAGAGAGAGAGAGAGACCATGTGACAATTTCTTTAAAATGAGTTTTGCATGTTTTATGGGACTGGTATCCTATGTGAACTAGTGGAGGAAAGATCAATGGAATCTAATTATAATTATCATTAATCACTATAGAGCCTTGATTGATACCTAAGGACTAAGGATCAATATCCAACAATTATGATATATTCCACCTGTGTAATTTAATAAGATTAATGCAGCATATCTGCTATAGTTTGTGATCCTTTCTGCCACCACAGTCTTAGGTAACTAAACAGACACTCCATTATAAACCTTCATTTTTTATTAGAAATTTAATATTTTGTCATATTACTAAAAATTATCAGAATACTGCTTACATTTCTGTGAACATTTAAAATGAAATACGAAGCCATTCACGAATAATTTTTGAATAAATATGAGCAGAAATAAAACTTTTCAGATCGGATTCCAATAGTCAAGTGGACCACACAATAAGCCACAACACAATAGCAATTGACATGCTGATGCTCTCAGAAGATAAGTTACCTAAACCTCAACATGATGGGAAATAAGGAAACTCTCTCCGGAAATAAAATTCCCATAGGTTTGTAAAACTTACTAATTTTTTCTAAATGAAGACATATACTTATTACTTTTCTTTATATTCCCTCTTTACCCTTCAACACACAATCCCCATTGCGAGTTTACCTATTATTTCTTGATTCCAAAACTCTGAATAGAGTCTGAGAAATTACAGAATCCACCAACAAGTCCTCACATGTTGTGAATGTGAATGTCAATGAACATGTACTTGGGAAATGAAAGACAGATGGTCTTGCAGTCTGTATCTCCTTTATCTTTTTCGTCAACCCAGAATCGACTTCACATGTCTTCTCTGTTTTATTCATATCAGTAAGCTTGCATCTGTTTCATAAATCTTTCTTTCCTTTCAGTTGACTGTTTTTACCAATTCTAATTCTCTGTATGTCTTCTCCATTGAGATCTGCCTTTATTGTTTTTCCTCTTACTACTGTAGCTCATGTCTGTACTGTGTCCTCACATGCTTTTCCCTCCAGACTTTTCTAAATAAAAAGCCATATTAACTAGGTCTTTCTTTGTAATAAAAGAATCTAACAAACTATTACATATCCCTATCTTCACTGACATCTGAATTTTGACCATCTGGCCACACAGAAGGCATTAAAACGTCAAGAGAAAACAAAACTAATCCATTCCTCTCATCCATCTTCACTTTCCCTGGAGAATCCAGAGCACCACTGGGATCAAAGGAAGGAAGGAAGCTAACACGGGTGGGGCAGGGGATGAAGAACAGACCATGCTCCCCTTTCTCACTGCTTTCCTAGGGAAGCCAAGGGACAGGTGTGACCTGGGAGAGGGAGAAGTTTTGAATTTGAAGATTTTGTGTGAAACTGAAAATAAGACTGTACAGCTGTGGCCGGAACAGGTAGGATTTCCTGAGATCCCACCAGAGGATAAAAAGCAGAACCTGAAACAGCAGGTTTGAGAACATGATTGGAAAGGAAAAAAAAATCATATCTACACTTGACTAATCCAGCACGTTTTGGTACATGAATGTCACATATAGATACATAATGATAGATTTTACATGAATAAATAAAAACACTTTTTATGAAACAGAAAGTAGCTGGAAAAAATACAGAAATCTCAGATGTGCTACTTACTAGTGGTATTATATTGAACAAGTAAAAAAGATCTTTCTGAATCTCCCAATTCTCATTTAAAAAATAAGAATAGTAAGATCTCACTGCATTGTCATGACTTTTAAGTAAAAAATAACACATTGAAACATCTAGCACCATATCTAATACACAGAAAGCCCCCAATTCATCCTAGTTCACTTCCCTTGGCATTTTTCAACATTGCTTATTTTTTGAGGAGCTACTGTGTATCTTGGAAGTACAGTAGAAAAGTGTGAAATTAATTTTTTTGTATTTTATAAACCAGTAAGGGACACAAGGATGATTCAAATAAGACAAAATAAACAAGTGCAAGATTGTCATTAAACACTAAAACGTGTGGTTTCAACTGCAGCACAATTATTTGGGAAATTCAAAGAAAATGAAGCAAACTAGTGAACTAACCTAGCACATTTCCTAGAAAACAACCTAAAGTTCAAGTCAACAAGAAGACTTTTTTTTTTTTTCCTTCTGGCTTTTTCCAATTTGAAACATATCCAGAACCCTTTCTGAAAACCAGGAAGCTTGAAGACTGGAGGAGCCAAGAGTAAATGTCATTGTATTAGTTTGTTATCCAAGACACAGATCTGTATTGTCCAGATTTTTACAGAACACTCCTCACTGGTACCCTATTTCAACATTTGTAACAGATTATTTGGAAAACATTGTTGGGGGCAAAGCCACATCTAACAACTCCCATTCCTGGAACATCAAATTTTGATTTTAATGAAAACAAGATTCAAAGCCTTTGGATATCAATTTATGGCAATGGGAGCTGTAAATAAAGTATAAGAACTAGTTACACTGAGTTTACTAATGCAAAACCACCATGAAATAAATAGTTTGCTTAAAGAATTTAGGTTCAGTTTACCTTGGATTGAGAAAATGTTTTATCCCATTGCATGTGAGAGCTGTAAATAGGCACATATAAGGAAAAAAAACCCTACAATATGGGAGTTTTTGCAAAATTTTTGACTCCTTCAGCCCTCAAAGAGAGTCCCTTTTATTACAGCCTACAATACCCTCTTCTCAACCCAGAAGATTCCATCTTGGTCAAACTAGTTCTTACTCTTATATGATGCATGCAGAGTCAGAGTAAAAGCAGAGAAAACTGAAGAAAGAGTGAGGTGGTAAAAAAAAATTATGTCAATCTATTAATACATAAGAGAGAGGGAGAGAGAGTGGGAGGTAGAATAAAAGCTGCTTTGACTGAAAGTAGAAATATTGAGTGTAGATGTTACAAGAATGGCTATAAATGAGAGTATCTCTTGAGTGTTGTGTATTAAAAAGCGAGACAAGAAAATGAGATATGAAAGTGTTGTCGAGGCTATGAGTTACACACACTTCAATGTCTTACAAGGAACACAAGCAATGCTTGGCACTTCTTTTGGCCAGTTTTCATTGTAGCTTGTAAATTGTGCATCTTCAAAGCAAAACCATAAATAGACTGAACCATTTGTATCTGTGGATTATAAGGGATATACTGATACTCCAATAGCTAGAAAAATAATTTTAATATTTCCCCCATAGATAGAATGTCATTTGTGTACTTATACACGTAATCTACAATGGTTAAGTCATTGGGCAAGAGACTTACTCGTAAGAATCTTTGTGCACTAGATGGACATAGGATCCAGGCATGTAAATGAGGAAAACAGAAACACACAAATTACGAAGAGGAGGGGAAAGGAGAAGAGGTAGAGAGAAAGAGGTCAGGGTTCAGTGAATAAAAACATGGAATTATTAGGCAATTCAGAGGTTTAGAAAACTTGGAACCAGGAGAAACAGCAGTTTCTCAGAGCCACAAGATCATTCCTAAAATGCAGATCATCCTGAACTGTGTTCTCACTGGGGACACAAATGAAACTCTGGAGAACCAAATGAGTTATTTTCTCCTCGGTGGCTAAGTTCTGCTACATGTCCCACTTCTCCGTATGCTTCAACTAGGAGCTAAACTCCATCCAGATACCATATGTCATCAGTACTTGTCCCATAGTACAATAGTACATATATAATTAGTACATATGTAATAAATATCTGATAAATAAATGAACCAACTTACTTCCATTTAAACCATTGCATCCCTGTACCATAGCACTGACTATAAGAAATTAAAACTGTTCAGGTGTCTGGTTCCCTAAGCAACTTTAAGTTCACTGTGCTAAAGGACAGTGTATTATTCATGTTTGGAGTTCCAGCTGGCAGAGTGGGCACTCAATCAATGGATGTTGAATTGAACTGAAAAATAAATATACAGAAAATAAGCTCTACTTTAGGCAGAAAGTTAAGTGGGTAAAGTTAGATTTAGATTAACTTCATAGTCAGGCAGGAAAATATTTGCAAATAGATTGAAGTGAATTCAGACTTGGAATGTAATACTTTATAAACTAGGATACAGGGTGTCTCAAAAGTCTCCATACCAAGGAAAAAAACTGTAAAAATTTGAAATGAATATTTTGTAAATGAAGGTACATTTAGCTACAATTTCCCACCTTCCCTATGTATGGAGACTTTTGGGACGCCCTATGGTATCTCTAGATTGTCTTCTAACAACATACGAGATATTATGTCTTATCCCATACTCTGGGCCACAATTTTCACAGATTTTTCCAGGATATAGCACCAAATGCAAATAGGAGAAATACCTGCAGATTCTCTTCTTTTAACTTGAAGTCACTTAAGGATGAGTCTTACTTTTGTGTATGGAAACCTGAGCTCCTCACTAAAGCAAGATATACTGTCTCAGGATAGTTGCTTTGAGAGACTGTATGCTTACTCTGGTAATACTGTTATTGCCCAACATCTTTTGGGAGCTGCCTTCTAAATCTCTGACAAACCATTTTGTTTGTAGGTGAACATGATTTTGAAAACAAGGAGAAGTTAATCCATACTTTAGCCTTGTGAATACATGTGGGTCATTGAAGTAATGAAGTAAGTCTTCCAGAAAGAAAACAAGGTGTGCTGACAAAGTGACTGATATGTTGGGGGTGTTTATAAGATAACTCTGCAATCAGTGCCATCAGAAGTCACAGGAATATTTTTATCAGGACAATATTGTGAGAATAAGTACAATGTTTTCTGAGAGGATTGCCGTGGAAACCAACACTTGTGAATGCATAAGTTCTGTCAAACTTGTTCAGGAAAAGTCTCAGAACTTGAAGACAATTCTTCCCAACTCTGAATTATGTCTAAATCATGTGTATTTCTCTTTTCCCTCTGGGTACTTTTATAAGAAATGTCAAGGAACAACGACAGAGTCAGGGGAATAGGAGAAAGGGAGAGAAACTGAGAAACTCTTTATCAATATGGAGACATTGACTCAGAGGTTTAGGTCAAAGAGTTTCTTGAATTTAGTCAATAAAACAACAAATGAAATGATCTTTAATGGGGGAAAAGTGAATGATAAAAGACCTATCAACTTCTTGTGTAAGCTGCTATTCTAATGGAGTTTGTAAATCCCAGTAGAGTAGTTCACCTATTAAATAATTAGATGTTTATCAAGATAGCCTAGACATGAGAGGGAAAGAAAGATAGCTCCCACCCACCCTCTCCCCATGCATCCACTGGCTGAGTCATTTGGGCCATCAGTGTGTGATGACGTCCTATACTTATACCTTACCAGTGCTCCATTTGTAAAGTGTAGATACGAATAGTTCTCCCAAACTGAATAAGCTCTCTGATATCATTAAGCTCCCACTGTTGAGTTACAGATTAGGTCTCTGCCCTCTATTGGAAAATATTGTATCTGCACCAGAAAATCCTCCTTATTTCTAAACTTATGGAAATCATAAGCTAATATATCAATCACAAAGTGGTGTATTTTCCTAATTTGAATATATTCATATATACATATGAATATATTCATATCCTCAATATGACATTAATAATTTTTCATATCCTCCATATAAATAGGAATTTTTTTCTGTTTTTTCTGATTTTTTTTCTGTTCTTGAATTGTGTTTTTATTCATTTAACAATTGCGAAAATTATGTATTTAAGGACTGCTATACCACAGGACCTGTTGCTTTGCACTGGCAGTACAAGGGAATGGCATGGAATGGTGTTTACAATACAATAGCCACGATCACATGTGGCAACTGAGCATTTAAAATGCTCCTAGTCCAAATAAAAATGTGCTTAAAGTATAATATACATGCCAGATTTCTACAATTTAATACCAAAAAAAGAAAGTAAAATATCTCATTAATTATTTTTTATATTGATTATATTTTGAAATAACATTTTGGCTATCTTATACTAAAATATATTATTAATATTAATTTATCTGCTTCTTATTACTTTTTAATATGGCTAATAGAAAATTAATATTTTATATATGACCTGAATTATTTGTAGCTCCCATTATATTTCAATTGTACAGCATCATTCCAGAAACTCTAAAAGAGTAATACAGATACATAATTGAATATCTATCTATAGATAGATAGATAAATATAAAAGAATAGTAGCAAATATAACAATAGATTAAATCTAATGATAACAAATACATAAATTGCTTATTACATGCCAGGCAGATCTAATATATATATATATATATTCTGGTATAGCTGATACCTGAGTTGAGTTTTTAATGATGACTAGAAGCTAGTCAGATAAACCTCTTTTTTGTGTAAAATAAATCAGTAGAAATGGAAATTTTATTTGAGCACACGTATATTAAAGCTATTCTGAGGGAAACAAAGCAGCATGATCCTTTATTTCCAAAAGTGTCAAAACATTTGAGCACTTTCGTGCAATAGGTGAGACAGGGAGAGGAGGAGAAGGATAAGAAACAGGAAGAGGCAGAGGAAGAGGAGGAGGAGGAGGAGGAGAAAAAAGGAAGAAAAAGGGAAGGAAGAGAGGAAGGAGAAGGAAAACAAACCTGTTTTTGCTCACCGAAGATTTTCAGTTGGCTTAAATGGGTAAAATTCTAAGCTTTTATAGATCCACTTTTTTGAATCTATGATTTTTCTTAAGTCCCAAAATTGGCCTCTCATGCCATGTATAAGGACTGTGGTCCCCAACCTCAAACCACAGAGCTCCACGCCACCCCCACCTTCCTGGAAAAATTGTCTTCCATGAAACTTAGGAAATACCCTTGACCCTTGTCCACACAGCAGGAAGTGAGCTGCAGGCAAGCAAGTGAATCTTCATCTGTGTTTACAACCACTCTCCATGGCTCACATCACCGCCTGAGCTCCGCCTCCTGCTCCACCCCCAATCCATGGAAAAATTGTCTTTCATGAAACCAATCCCTGGTGCTAAAAAGCTTGGGGACCCCTGTATAAGGAAATTAATTGCAAATCAGCCAAGACAAGAGAATTGTCTATGAAAAAACTTAATGGTGAGATTTTCATATTGACAAACTTAACTTAAAATCAGGATAATGGAATACTTGCTTACTTCAGTGTATGCTTATGTGCTTATCCTATGCTTCAGGGATTTTAGAAATACCCTGCTAGAGAAACACCTGCTAGTAATAAAGAGAGGAGAACATAATTTCAAACAATTAAAAGAAAAAAAGAAGTTTCTGCCTTGTGATAAATCTCGTTTTTCAAGACAAATACGTCTGTTTGGGTAAGGAGGGGGCCATGTGAGGTGGGAAGGGGGTGCACTATTGCTATCAGGCTTCACATGGACGACGCTAAATGAGGACACCCTCCGTCACTACCCCAGACATCTGCTGTACTTACCAGAAGGAGAGATGCAGGCCCTGATCATCAGCAGGAAATGGGAGGTCAAGAAAAGTTGCCAGGAAAGAGTCTCAAGAAACCCAAATTAGGAAGCGGAGAGAGAAAGCACACGAACAGAGAACATGAGGATGATGAAATAAGAGCAATGATAAAGATGCTGTGTGGGTGGGAATAAGCTTTTAACTCTGTCAGCAAAGGCTTCCTGGAAGGTATGAGCCAGAGTTGAGATTTAAAGAATGAGTAGATTTCAGGGTGGCAAAGAATTGATGTCAAAGGAATTTCAGGCAGGGGGACAAGTGGAAGGGGTGATTCATGTGCAGAATCATATAGTGTGCAGCTGAGTCATCAGTATTTCTCAAGTACAGAGAGAAAGGAATGGGAGACATATGGGAGATGAGGTGGGGAAGCTCAGTTCTTAGAAATCCTGTCAGACTCTTTTAAGCATCTTAGATTGTATCCTTTGGGCAATGGAAATCACTGAAGAGTGTTGGGAAAAGAGTGAAATAGATTCATATAAAGAGAAGTATGTTCACCTCCTTTACATTACTCCTATACCTCTTCTTCTACTCCACACTAGCCTCCCTATTTGTCATGTGTCTTCTTTTGGTCCAGTCAAGGGACCTTCAGTTTGCAAAAATAATTAGAGTACTATGATGTTTGCTAGTCCTCAAAATTAAAGTTTTCTACCACCTAAAGCTGTTTTATTCATCATTCAATGTAAACCTTTTGAAGTTCTGGTGAAAATCTTCAAATACCTTAGAACATATTCAGTGAGTACTTTCCAATCTTCTTGGATAAACTCTAATAAGTGTTAAGTAAGGTATAAGCCAATACTCTTTCTCCACAGCTTCTTATGACATGAGTTCTTTTCTACGTCAAGAAAGGAGAGAATAGGAAAGTCTCTTCAGAGTATAGACTGTTATGAGTCTATATCTCTGGCCTCCATGATAAACACAAGGCATTAAATGCAATATGTATTCAAAAATTAATAGCATGAATCAAAGTCGGGAAAACAAAGCTTAAGGTCAAACATAGCCAATTGCTATCTATAAATTCCTGGGGAAGACAATTAATTTTCTAAAGCCCTCTTCTTCTAGATATAATATTGGAATTAGAACACCAGCTAATATCTACTGCACACTTGTTGTGTGCCAGCCACTGTCTTAATTTCAGTGGTTTACTTTTATTATCATATTTAATCCTCCTTGATAGTCAATATTATCTTCATCCCTATTTTAAAAATGAAAATAATGCAATGCAGAGTGAAAGAAATTCATCAAAGTCATATACCAACAAAGTAGTGAAGTTAGGATTTGAATTCACCAATTCTAATCCAGAATCTATACTTTTAGTTACATTGTACCTAAAACAGATTTGTTAAGATTACAGTGATGAACAATTATGAATGATATTTGTACATCAAAAAATGTTGTTCAAATTTAAGTGGTACAATTATGTGGTTGCAGTTGAAATAATCAATGTAAAATGTGTAATGTCTAGCATATAGAGGTTCTCAGGAAAAAAAATTAGATCCCATTCATTCTTCCACGAAAGCAGCTGCTGTTTCTTATCTCCATGTCTCCAGTATGGGAAACCTTCAAAATAGCTCTGTTTTCCTCTTCTTACAACTTCCAATCCTAAATAATTAAGATGAAATGCAAACTCATACCAGATGTTCTGTAGCTGTTTTAGTTTGAATGTACCTTGGTTTCTCATACATCACTTTTACTTTGACAGTTGTGTCTTCACTGTGTTCTTCACATGCATCCCATCTGAAATTGCTTGAGGAGCAAGGTGGGATAGGCATGGCATCAAAGCTAATCTCCTGGCCTCATTTCCCAACTGTTTAATTTCTCCCCCCAAGATTCACAGGACTTTTTTGTATTCACTCTCATGTGGTCAAAGACAGATGGAAGGGAAGATGAATGCAATACAACCACACCCACCCAAATCCCTGAAGTAAACACTGCACCCGGAACTTTTTTCCCAAAAAGCATTCTAAGTGTCTATGGATCTGCTGTATAACCCTAACATAAAAACTGTTAAATGCCCACATAGCGTGTTTCAGTGTAGATACAACCCAGTGTGGGCACACCACCTACCAGAGAACCTGAAAACAGAGAAAATGCTTGTGGAGGAAGGAGACCCCAGACATTTAAGGTTCATTTTAAACAGCAGGAGAAATGTGTTGATAAAACAATATAAATCAGAGGAAAATTATGTTACTCAACTTTATACTAATATGGTAAGAACAATACTTCAATAAATGCCCCTAAAAAATCTTCAGTGTCTATAAACTTTTTTTCCTACAAAGGATTATCACAAGCTTTCTCTTTTGTTATTTAAATAGATTTAGAAGGTACAAATGGTTTTTTGTTACATGCCTGAATTGCATAATGGAGACGTCTAGGCTTTTAATATACCTGTCACTTGAATAGTGTACATTGTACCCAATAGGTGATTTTTCATCCGGCACCCTCCTCTCTCTCTCTGTCTCCTGAGTCTCCAATGTAAATCTTACCTTTAATAGCTTAATAAATCTCATTCCATCCCTCTCCCATCAGTTGTGATTCCCTGGCATTGCTTCATTTACTTTACAGAAATTTTTACTACCCAAACAGTATTTAATTGTTTATTTTTATATTGTCTGTGGTTTCTTCTATAACTGTAGTCCCTAACCCCCTGGGTGGTGGACCAGTACTGGTCTGTGGCCTGTTAGGGACTAGCCTCAGAGCTCAGTCACCTGCTCCCCTCTCCCTGGTCCATGGAAAAATTGTCTCCCATGAAACTTAGGAACCAGAGGGTCGCACAGCAGGAGGTGAGCAGTGGGCAAGCCAGTGAAGCTTCATCTGTATTTATAGCCACTCCCCATCACTTGCATCACTGCCTGAGCTCCACCTCCCCCCCACCCCCCCTCCCCGTCTCCTACCCCAATCCGCGGAAAAATTGTCCTCCATGAAACTGGTCCTTGGTGCCAAAAAGGTTGGGGACCGCTGAATATGTTCTAAACAAAGAGCGGGTACTCATCCTTATTCATCTCTTTCCTAGAACAGTGTGTGTCACACCATTTGCATTCAAGAAATAATAGGCTAAATATTGAGTGAGAATAAAATAATGAATTTAAACAATCCTTCACAATCCAGCTCCAGCCACCTCTGTAAAGCCTTCTCCAGATACCTCAATCTCTAAAAACAGCAGAGACATAAAGTGCACAAGTTGTTGCTTCACATACACTTTGCTCTCAGCAATGATTATGATCAAGTGCCTATAAACAGTGAACTGACTGTGTATACATTATTATCCTAATAGGACATATGAGGAGATTGTGAGGCCTAGAGATGTTAATAAAATCAGAACTATTGTTATTATGGGCAACATTATTTATATATACATATATATATTTCAGATATTGTTCTGCTTTCTAAATACTCATTATTTAATTTAAATCAAACACCAAGTGTTTTAAGTGCCCTCTTAAACTTAGAGAAAAGGAATTGAACAGATGTTAAATAAGTTGTCCCAATTTGCAGAATACTTCAATGGCAAAATTGGCATATGAATTTAGCCTAAGCCTGGGTTCTTACCCACACGCTGCATGGTTTATCTAAAGTTAGGCAACTGGCCCCAAGTCACGCAGCTGGCAGAAGAGTTAGGATCTGAACCATGACTGCCTGAATTTTTCTTCAACACCATATCCTTTTCTAATAATCTTGTTCTTTGAACTTCAATGCCACTTAAAATTTTAGACCTGGTGGGGGGGAGAATTTACCTTAGAATTGATCTAACTTCATTTCTTCATTCTCAAATCAGAGATCTGATGCCCACAGAGGAGAAGAGAGTTAACAAAAGTCACACAGCAACTCAATGTAGGAATTAAGTCCCAAACTCACATCTCCTCTTCATATTGGGACTGTTTCGTAACCTGATTTGTAAATGCTTTCTGTTTCTAAGATTTGTATTCACATGAAACAGCAGAGGAGAAGATGGATCCAAGAAAAAACTGTAGCGACTTCATGAATTGAAAAGGGGAAATGAATACAATATGGATACAAATGAATACAGTTACATATCTTCAGAAAAGATTATCTTGGATATGCATCCAAATTTTCAGCATAAATATTCACAAAAATTGTGAGATAGCACCCATTTATTTACTGTCTACCCCAGGAAATATTTGCTCTTATGAAATTATCTATTCATTCAATAATTATATAATAAATCCCTACTATGTGACAGGCTTTAGGCTAAACTTGGAACTCACATAGACCAAAAGAACTGTATATGTCTCAATCTGCAAAGTCTCTCCTGAATGTGAGCTCATAGAGGAGGCCAAATATTCATTGAATACATGAATGAGCACGTTAGTGAATATGAGAAAGTTCTGTAGACATATCCATGACTGTGCAAAAATATGAGGGCAGATAATAAGTAGCAGAGTCTTTTTGCAACTCTCCTATAAGAGACTGTGAGCAGGACAGCTGGGGTATATTTTACTATAAAGAATATTTCAAAATTTTCCTGGAAATCCTAGCAACTGACAATATGCTTACTGAGCTCTGCTCCTTCTTGTGTTATTACTGTTTCACCCGTTATGTTGAAGCATCCTTTCTTTGTGGCAGGAAATGAAAATTGGGAGAAGCATAGAAAAGCCGCAGAAACCTCTGAATCCAAGAAAACAGAAACAGAGGTGTGTTCTTTGCTTTCATCCATGATGGATTTTCCTTACAGTTAGTAAAACAAGGAATTGTGGTAGCAATGGTTTTTAGGAAAATCAAAAAGTGAGCCCACAAAGGTATTCATAACTTTTATTATCCAACCTGACTCAAGGTTGGCTGAAGGAGTTATTTACCCTCTACCACTGCCCTAGTCTCTGCATTCTCTTGACCTATATTTTCCATCCAATAAGATTAATATAGATACAAATATTAACTATCTTGTGCTATCCAATGTGCTATTGAAGCACTTCCCATGTAGTATATCTTATCTAATCTTTAAAAATAATCTCAAAGGTAAATATTTTATACTCATTTTCCAGACAAGGAAGTTGATGCTCAAAACCATAAATAACGCTCCCAGCTCACAAAAAATCAAGTAATACAAACAGGATTTAAATCCACATATGGCTTATTCCAACTTTTACATTACAGTATTTTCTATTGGGTTATGTTCCTCCTATAGCCCCCAAAATTTTTGCACACACACAGAGGCACATGCACACACACACACACACACACACACACACATGCATTGACACCATAACAACTACTAGCAGGACAAAATTACTGGTAAGCAGTTTCTCTTTCAAACAGATCTGACAAGTTCCATCTCTGTCAGTTCCTTTGCTGAGAATTATATGAGATTTTTGGCTATGTCTCACTGCTCAGGGGCTCAGTGTTTCTTCTCTTGTCCTGTACCAGAAGTTTAATTATCTCCTTATATTTAGCAGCTCACAGAAAGGGAACTGAGAACAGCTTCATTAGCATAGTCTAGGTGTTGGGTTAAACTGCCCTCTTAGTGTAAGATATTTCTCTTCACATTACACAGCATGAAGTCTCCCCGCAATTCAGCAGTTAACCCTATGTCTCCTTAATGACCAAGCACTAAATCTTGGGTTTCAATCCCATTGGGAATGTTTCATTTACTAATAGATAATCAAGGAGCATTTTTGGAGCCCCTCCTGTGTGAAAGCCCCAATAGGGTATACAAAGAATTATGAGACTATGCTACTATTCCTCAAAGAATGCAACTGCTACTTAAGAAAAAATAGAAAACTATCAATACAAAAATAGAAAGTTAAGATAAATATTATGATATAAGATACTAGGGTGTAATTTATGATTAACCATCAAATGAAAATCAAAGTCAGTAAGTACAGAAGAATTTCAGATGTGGACTGATCAGTGGGCTAAGGCGGTGAAGATTCTTGGAGAAGGGAAGACTTGGTATAAGCTACGATTGTTGAGATTGCATTAGACAAAGAAAAAAAGGAAGGAAGGAAGGTCATATAAGATCTATTTCTACATGTAGATATTTATGCATCTGAAAACACACAAACCATACTAGATTGTTATTACAATGCAAGTAAATGTAATAATATTATTAAAACAAAAAATGGATAGGAAAGATATATATTTTGGCATGTTGGTTACCTTTAAAAAAAGAATAAAGGAATGGGATAGGAAGAGATAGAGGAAAGTTCAACTAATTCTATAGTTGTTTTTATTTATTTGAAAGTTTTAAAGAAAATGTGGTAAAACCTTAACTTTAAAAGTGAAGGGAACTAGATTAGGAAGGCATATGTACATAGTTTCAATTGTGTCTGAAATTAATTATTTTTATTTCTTTAAGAGTTCTGAAACAAACAGGGCAAAGTGATAAATTTCTTGGTTAAGTCTGGGTAATACTCCAACAAGTATTAGTGAAATCATTCTCTGAGTGTCTGATACATTTTATAATAGTAAGCAAAAACTAATTTTTAAAATAGAGAATGTATTGGTTCATGCAATTCAAATATCCAACGTAGATTATATTTAAGATCCAGGTTGATTGAGATGTTCGCATTGTCATCACCGTTCTGGCTCAGCGTTGCTGAGCCTCTCTAGTTTTTCCCAAATCCATGCATTGACTTCATCCTTGATCTGGCTTCCTGCATAGTGGCAAAACAGGGTTGCAGGCAGCTTTAGTTCCCTCCTACACACACCACATCAGCCAGTCAACTGGGGCCCTTTGTCACAACATTCTAACAGATGTCCAGAGATTCTTTCTCATTAGAATGTCTTGGCCTCCTTTCCAATCCAAAGCAATCACTGTGGTCTAATACATGGATTTCCTCAACCTAGCTCATATACCTCACCCTTGAACCCAGAAGTGGAGTCAGCCTATCTAGAAACTCATGGATCCTCTTACAAAAAAATAGAGGCTGTTAAGAAGAGGACAGGAGGCAAAGGTTTTTGGAGAAGTCAATCAATTAATATCCACTACAACATTTAGCCCTTGATTACTCAATTAGAAAAGTAGTAGTGAAAAGTGTCATGAAAAAGTGTCAGCAATGCCCTGTGTTATTTAATACCATACATAATACTCTATGGTCAGCACTATTTTAAGCATCAGGAAGAGTGCAGGGGTGTGTGTGTGTGTGTGAATTATGAAATTCAACAATCATTTATAAATTAACACACTAGTCACTAATTAGTTTACTCAATAAATATTTTCTGAGTACCTATCTTGGGCTAGCCACTGACTAGGTGCTAAGTTTTGGGTTTTTATCCAAACTCATTTAAAATATTTAGAGAAGAAAAAAATTGAATATACTTTAATGTCATCTTCTTCTCTCCAAAATGAAAATTAATGTAAGGCTTTCTTTGAAGTTATCTTCAGAGACTTGTCAGGCAATGTAGCAAAATGGCATAGACTAGAGCAGGACGTCTTGAGTTCAAATTCCAACTTGCACCACTTACCAGCTTTCTGACCTTGAACAAGTTGCCTAACTTCTCTGTGCCTCAGTTTCCATAGATGAAAAATAAGGATAAAGAAAATATTTTTATTCTACAGATCTTACAAGAATAAAATGGCCCCACCCTCATATAGCCCTTAGAAGAGTACTGGCATATTGCAAACATTTAATATTAGACCCTAACAAAAGAGTTTCCCACCAGCACTAGAATATTATTTTAGATTAAAGGTAAAATCTTTGCATATAAAATAAAATTCTTGAAATGATATCAAAAGAAAAAAAGAGCAACTGGCATCATCAAATATCTGAAGCTTTAAAATCATATCTGAGCACAATAACACATTTAGAAATTCTGTTAAAATGAAAAATGTGAATAAAATCAGAATAAACTTATTTTTACATTCTTGTTCAACCCTTAAACCATATATGTGGGTTTTCTAGTGGGGAGCTTAAAAATTCAACAGACTTCAAAAAGAAACCATAAAAAAAAATTCCCACAACGTGCCTTTGATCATTCAGAGTCTCAATTTACATAGACTTTTTGAAAGAAAAAAACAAGTATAGCAATGTGGTATCCTTCCTTCATGGTCCAGATGAAGACTTAAACAATCTTATCTTCAGAAGGACTTTAGAGATAACGAAGCTTCCTATCCAGCACAGGGATCCCACTTCAATATCCTTAACAGGTTGTCATCAAGCTTCTGTAAATAAAGCTGGAGAGCTCAGTTCTTGACAGGCAAGTCTTATGTCCTTTCTGAGCCTCTCTAATCATTTAAAAGTTTTTTTTTTTTTCCTGAATTCCTTAGGAGGAAACCCTCTGGTGCCTTCAGCTATTCCACTCATGAATTAGTTTCAAAAGCCTTTATTATCATGACCACATTCCTCTTTGATCAAAGATCATACTCAGGTGGCCCGTGGCATGAGTATTTAGCCCATGAGTATTTAGACTGATTTTAAATAATTCCATTAATTGCTCTCATTTAAACACCAGCAGATTTTACAAGATGGGATGGTTTCCCAGCCAGCCTACCTGGCTACAAAATGCTGCATCAGAGTCTGCCCTGTTCAGAGTTTGGCATCCTTTTCTAGTTCTTCACAATCTCTATGTGGCAACACTGATTCTTATAGACAACCACTGATATAAACTTTTTTGTTGATGTTCACATCATAGCTTAAAGTATGGCACCAGGATTAAATAATAATAAAACACTCAAGATAAGCTCAGATTAGTTTATGGAAAAAGTTTTTGTCTTTTTCTATACATGATATTCAGCCAAATAATACTTGAGTTTATTTTTTTGTGTGACATTTAGAAGTTAAAGTTAACCTAAATCCATATTCTTGTTAATTTTTGACATAAAACATTTTTAAAAATTATAAAAAGATACATTCTTATTGCAACAACTTCAAACAATACCAAAAGCAGGTAAAGCATTAAACAAAAGCCATCCCATCAAAGCCTTCCATAATCATACCCTCCAAAGATGAGAGCTCTTGAATTGAGGCAGAGCCGTGCTATAGGCTGGGATGTTACAGGCTGTTGGAGCTGTGGATGAGGAAGAGGAGCATGTGAAGGTGGACTGTCCTGAATTTGTTCCCATTGCAATGAAGCAAAGAGGGGAGGAGAAAAACTCTGGGCTTGGCACCGAAATCCCAGACACAATTATCACTGAGTATTTAGTTAAGTAACTATCCTGGTCAGAAAATGTGGTGAACTCTGGTGTCCTGGGATTTTGGAGGCCACCGGTGCCTCTTCTCCTTAGGTCCTGGGGCCTCCTGGCTGAGAGGAAATGTCTTGGAGGTACTGGGAAGACAACACTTCTGAAATATATTTTGACAGAACAACATAGCAAAAGAACAGCTGTCATTTTAAATGAATTTGGGGAAGGAAGTGCAGTGGAGAAATCCTTAGCTGTTAGCCAAGGTGGAGAGCTCTATGCAGGGAGGCTGGAATTGGAAATGGTTGTCTCTGCTGTTCAGTGAAGGACAATGGCCTTACAGCTATCAAGGATTTGATGCTGAAGAAGGGGAAATTTGATTACATACCATTAGAGATCACTGGGTTAGCAGATCCTGGTGCTATATCCTCTATCTTTTGGGTTGATGCTGAATTAAGGAGTGATATTTATCCTGATGGTATCATAACTGTTGTAGATTCAAAATATGAATTAAAAACATTTAATGGAAGAAAAACCTGGTGGCCTTATCAATGAATCTACTAGGCAACTTACTTTAGCAGGTATCATTCTTATCAATAAAACACAGTTGGTTCCACAAGAAGATTGAAACAAATTAAGAACAACCGTTAGATCAATAAATGGACTGGGAAAAACTTTGGAAACACAGAGATCAAGAGTTAATATGCTTAAGGTATTAGATCTTCTTGCTTTTGACAGTGTCTCTGTAATAAGTTTGCAGAAAAAACTTCACCATGTGCCTGCAAAACAACCTTACCTTGATCAGAGTATTGTTACAATCACATTTGAAGTACCAGGAAATGCAAAGGAAAAAATTCTGTATGTATTTATTCAGAATCTTCTGTGGGAAAAGAATGTGAGAAACAAGAATGATCACTGCATAGAAGTCATATGGCTAGAGGGGCTGGTGTCAGTCAAAGACAAACCACAACAAGTGATTGTCCAGGGTGTCTATGAGCTCTATGATCTGGAAGAAGCTCCAGTGAGCTGGGAAGATGACACTGAGCGAACAAATCGGTTGGTCTTTATTGGCAGAAATTTAGATAAGGATATCCTTAAATGGCTATTTAGAGCTACTGCGACAGAAACAGAAAAGCGGTGGACAACACATTTCAAAGGTCAAGTTTGTCCATCACACTATAAGCATTTCTTATCAAAAGGATGGATGATACAAAATGAGGAGTATTTCAGGCAACTATTCTTTTCATTACTTCTGTTACTAATTCCAATATGCTTTAAAATAGAAGTTATTTTACAGAAGACATAAAATTTAGTAAATTAGTACCATAAAACATCTTACATTCATGCAATAAAATATTAATATAATTTTAAAAGATGAGTATTTTCAAATGTATTTTGAAATATCCTCCATGATCTATTAATACACCTGAAATGACATGCACATAAATCTAATAGTAAATTTTATTCTTAAGAGTTATTTTGGTCTAATATAGAAATCCTAAGATGTACCAAGCTTTGAAATGTGGAAGAACAAATTATTTCCTATGATCCAAAGAAAAGGCTTGAGAAGGAAGTTAAAATATTTCAGAGTGATGGCTTTATAGACATATCAGTTCCTAATCTGTGCAACTGCTTTTTGTTTTAATATCCACCCTGGTTTTTCTACCCATCCTTAGGAAAGAACTAATGTCTATTCAGAGGGATTGTTTTTAGCTCAGGAGCTATCCTGCAGCCCGTCCTTCTCTTCACTGAGGCTTGGTTCATTTTTTTCTAGAATAATGCCTCAGGAGCTTCTACAGGAAATTAGCAGTGCTCTTTGGCACTCTAAATTTGGTGTGGGTATGGTTATCTTAATCTCAGCCCTTCTTTAAAATCACATCAATATCATGAGAAGCACATAAATTTCTTTATTATTCCAAGTAAATAATTTCAGCACACACACACACACACACACATACACACCCTCCAAAATACAAATATTTATTTTAAAAGACAGTACAACTTAATACTATAAGACAAAGGGAACTAGATTCCTAACTTAATTTTACAAGGCAGTTCTGGTGGAGTTGGTTCTTCACATTAATAGGAATAAACAGAGCAGTATTAGAGTCGCTGGTCACTGTCTTCCTTTTAAAGTTGCTACCCCATCCATCACCATCCCTGCCCCTGGACCTACAAAGTATAAAACTGGGCCAATTACTGGACGTTAAAATTTTGACTGACTTTTTACCTAGCAATTTCCTCATGTATATCTATGTGTTTCTTTTTTGAGAGTTGTCTACACAAACCAACACACAGGTACACAGACAAATATAGCATATTTACACACTTTCTATGTATCATCTTAGCCATCTTGTTCTTGGGAAGTTAATATGTATTCCCGCTAACTGTGAGCTCTTAAAAAATTAATTGCTAGTAAATATTCTTTTGTTATGCAAAGGTATCATTGAAGCCTATGAGGTCCTTTTTGAATCACAATATCTCATTTTGAGTTATCAGTAATCCTTTTAACCAACTTGGTGGCACTCTCACTTTTTATAAGGATGACTTCAATCTCCTCATCTTCATTATTGATACAAAGTATTACATGAGACAGATCATTTAAGAGAAGCCTGTGAGACCTCACTCCAAGGTGACACTTATCCTTTAATGAAAGTTCGTTGGCTACGAGTTTTAAACCAGCTACAACTTTAACTGTACTATTATCCGTCACTTATTTCTCTGCCTTGTCTGCCAAGAAATCATGCAAGTCTTTGCCAAATTCCTTGGTGAAATCCAGATATATTGCTTATGAAATTTATCTAATCTGCCCATTTGTTAACCTTCTCAAGAGAGGAAATGAGGTTAGCTTGGCCTGACTTCAGGCACTTGAGTTAGCTCACGATGATCATCACTTCTCCACTTTAGAAGCACTCACAAATCATTTCTATTACTGTTCATTCTAGACTTTTTTTTTCAATGAGATACACATAGTGTGTAATTTCTAGAATCTATACCTATTCTTGTCTCTAAGATTTCTAGGGTTATCTGCAGTGATTCTGGGACTACACCTGCACAATCTTTTTGGTATCACATCAATAAATTATGCCCGTACTCCAAAATGCACCTGGGCTTGAATTCATTTCATAGAGCTGGTTTCTTTAACACTATCACCCAGACATATCTAGAGCTTAAATTTTCACCCATTCTCATGTGTTTTATTGTTGCAATTTTATGATCATTCTCCTTGATAAAAAACACACAATATATTAGCTAAGATGCTCTTGGTTGAAAGCAACAGAAATTCCAACTCAAGCTGCCTAAAATAGTTAAGGTATGTATACCTTTCAGAGGTAGAGCACACTTCAGGATTTGTTGTTGTGCTGCTTGTTCTTTATATCTTTCTAGACCATTACTTATAGCATCAACATCATAATAAGCCTAATTCTGGTTATAGTCATAAGATGGATGCCAGCAGCAGTCTGAGTTCATGTTTTCTTATTTATTTTATGTTTGATAGAAAAGAGAGAGAAAGAGAGGAAATGAGCAACAGAAAAATTCCTCCAAGCTTTCCCTCTAGACTGATTGGCATCCATATGCCATAATCCCATCCATGTATCAAAGTGCTCCAACTAGATTAAACTAACTGGGACCCATCATGGATCTAAGAATGGTGAGAACCAGCTTGGAGAGTGTATGAATATCTCCCCAAATAATGATTTTGTTAGTAAGGAGTTAAGGGAAGATGGGATAAATGCTGGGTAGAAAACCAAACCTGTTCACTTTAGGAAACAAATAAGAAATGGAGAAATTCTTTTCTTTTGTTTTCATTTTGTTAGCTCCCCCAAACCGTGGAGCCTTTCTAATTATATTTTCTTCACCAAACATAATGTGAACATCTTTTATCAACTACGTCATGTAGAGTAGTTTCAACTTATTCTGGATTTTTATATTTTAGGCACTATTCTTTTAGAGTAGGGCTCCAAATTTGCATTTTCATTGGTTATATTGCTCTCTTTCAATCTTTTGTGCATGGCCATTTAAAATTGTATATCAAACCCGTCTCTTCTATAGATGAACTAATAATAATACTGCCCCAAAAGGCTAATGACTTTCTCAAGGTCACAAAAGATACGGTATTAGAACACAGGTTTCTTCCATTCTTGACCATAACGATCCCCGGGAGTGACTGGTTAATTCTTGGTGGGCCATACTGAAAGAGATCCCATCCTTCTTGTCCACTCTACATCAAACATCTTTCTTTGTGAAAAGTCCCATCCTTTAAATAACTCCTCCATTTCAATATAGAGGCCCTGCTCAGTATTAATGGGACGGTTCCAGAATTATGCACCACTCTGATGATTCCTTAACAGCAAAATTTAGTCCCCAAATTTTATGATGTGTGGAAATATAAGAATTTTTGATTCAGTTGAATTTCATGTCTATCATTTACTTTACCAAGTTGCTTAACCTCAGAGAGTTTCCATTTTCTCATTTGAAAACTAAAAAATAATACTATTTATCTGACATGGTACTGTAATAAGAGTTAAATGTGGTTAAATATATGAAAAAAATTTTACACAAAATAGTAAATGATAGCACTTAAGTGGTAGTTTTCACTGTTGCTGCTACTATCATCTACAAATTATAGCGAAACTTTTAGCCAGTATCCCTGAAGGCATTGAATTACTTCCCTAACTTCCTTAGCTATGCTGACAGTGTTTCCTGTGCCTAGACTGCTCTTTCCTATTTTATATACTACTAAAACCTGCTTCATCCTTCAAGGAAACTCTAACTTTTTGTTTTCTTCAAACATAATTTCATGAGCGTAAGTGCTACAATTAGCGTCTTTTCATCTTTTTGTGTTTAATTTAATTGTAAGTATGCCATTAATGTGAGGTTAGAAGAGGCAAGTACATTCATTTGGTTTGAACATAATATAAAACAGTGGGAGCAATGGGAAGAAATTTCATCTTGAAAACAATGTAAATATATCATAGATCTTTTTAAAGTCTCTGTCTTGAAAGATTTTACCAAAAGTATATGGAAAACATTTTAAAGGAAGCCTTAGATTAAGTACGCACCTGTATAAATTAAGGCATCCTCTCCCTCTCGCATACTATGAAAAATATTTTATATAATCAAACCAAGACTCTGAGTCACCCAAATATTTGGATTGCAATCAAGGTTTCACGACAAATGAAAAACATTTTTGAATAGTGTTGCAATAATCAATAGGACTTGATAGTAAATTCCAGGATTCAAGAGCTGTTGAATCTATGACTTAAAGCAGGTCCTCTTCTGGCAGAAGACACAGCAAAGACAACCCAATGTGAGTCCTGCAAGAAGCTTTGCCACAGCTGTGAGTGAATCTCTCCTAAACCTTGTCATCACTCCAGGGAGCACAGGCTTCATTCTAGGGCCAACCCAGATGGAAAGGGAGATTTATTAAAACATTCTACCCTCACTACAAAGAAGTTGAAAAATGCATTCAACAGAGTGACACAGGAAAGTTGGCTCAAGAGAGAAACCTGGTGGTACAACTCCAGGTACTGGGGAGGTGATGTTCCTTACAATGTTGATACTTTTCTGATTGATCCATACAACACCAAAGTGGAGTGGGTCATGAGAAAGTGGCTTTGGCTGGAGAGCTGCCCAAAGCAATTTAAAATGAGCCAATAATCAAGGATGGGACAAGCCAAATTCTGATAAATCCCCCCACTCTAATATCAGAATCCCTTTCCTTTTCTAAAAATGTTTTTATCTTGTCCAAGAAGCCTCATCCAGACATGCCTACCTTTGTTATGTTTTCTATCCACTTTCCTCTACAAAAATCAGACTCTTCTGTGTCTTTTTCCATCATGGCACTTCAAGGAATCTTGTTAGATAATCGATGGATCAACAACTTTGCGGAGAGATTTAATTGTTCACAATGATTTATTGTGGATATTAACAACCAAATAGATCATGCATTTTATCAGGTATATAAATATCCCCATAACTCATGTCTACCCTTTTGTTCAAGTTATTGGTATCTTTTCCAAAAACTATCTGAGGATGCTTTCTACATTATACATAGAATGAGAATATACTATCACTATCACATATTGATTTGTCAATTGCTGAGATTTATGACAAATTATGGTCCCTATGTATTTCCAGCACTATGAGAAGCCCTTGGAAGAAATATTTAGGTACCAAGGCTTCTTGGAACTTCCTTTATTATTTACTCTATAAGTGGTGGAAAGGGAAGATCGATCCTGTGGCACAGAGTATAACAGGTGAGTTGTCCTTGGATTCTGACAAATGAAAGGAGGGACTTGAACAGCAATGGTGCTGGAAGAAGTTCAGCTGCAAAGACACTCATATTGTCACCTACCTCCTTCTCAAGTCAATACATCTTTATTGAGTTTCCGTGTCTCAGGTCCTGTGCTTTGTGCTAAGGAGAGAAAGTTAAGACATGATCCCCGTCCTAAGTAGTCTAAAGTCTGATTGAGAGAAGCGGATATGTAAACAAATATAACCCGAAGTCATTATATTCTCTTAAACTGCTTTAGCACTTGTAGAGATATAAGATATTATTAGTAATAATAACATCCAATGTTAATTAATTATATTAATTGGTAATAACATACAATGTTAAATAAGTCCATGCCATGAAACACTCTTTTAAGTGCTTTTAGTATTATTATTGTGTTTATTTCTCATAACAATCCTGTGAGGTGAAAACTTTTGTTATCTGATTTTCTAGATAAAGAAACTAAGGTTTATAGATGTTGAATAACTTATTCAAGGTTGTTCTCCAGTAAATGCTGAAACCAAAACCTAAACTTTAGCAGGCAATTTTGACATAAAATCTCATGTTCTTAACCACTACCCTCTACCACTGTCTTGCTGTTTCCAAAATATTGTTAAATACCCAGGAGTTATTTGATTGAGTCTGTGGTAAACAAACAAACCAACAAAAATCATTAGGGCCATTTTTCAAATGAAAATTTTCTATAGACAAAATATTTTTGTTCTCCCCCCAAATTCATATGTTGAAATCCTAATCCCTGAGGTGATAGTATTTGGAGGTGAGTAATTTGGGCAGTGTTTTGGTAAAGAGGGTGGAGCCCTCATGAATGGGATTAGTGCCCTCATAACCAAAGAGACCTCTGGCCCCTTTTCACCATGTGAGGACACAGCAAGAAGACAACTGTCTGTGAACTAGGAAGCAGACCCTCCCCATACACTAAATCTGTGGTACCTTGACTTTGGATTCCCAGCCTCCATAAAAGTGAGAAATAAATGTTTGTTGTTTAAGTCACCCAGTCTATAGTATTTTTGCCATAGCAGCCCAAAAGGACTAAGGCAAAAACAGAACAAAACATGAGCTTCGGGATACTGAAGACATCACTGAAGCAATGGCCCAGAATGGGATTACAAAACTAGGTCTTTTGGCCCAAGTCTCCTTTTCCCTCTTTTTGCTCTAATTTACACCCCTCAAGGTTTGGGTGCCATAAGCAGAAATCATAGCTCCTCCCTTCTCTGTGTACTAAAGAGAAGACGCAACAGTTTCTTTGAAATCCAGCATTAGCCAGTTTGGATGGTATTCTTGGCAAAATTGTATTTGTGACTTCAATGGATATAGATTTGTTGGCTTCTGAAGAACCATGGAAGGGGTCATTTAGAAAGAAAGAATTGGCTGAGGATGTGCATGGCCTTTGCTTTCTGACCCAGAACGTGGGGAAAAAGACAGCCTGACGCGTGTCATAGGGGTGAAAAGGAAAACGTAAATAATGTCACCCATAATGTAATGTGGTTCAGGGGAAGAAACGGGGTCAGGCCATTAAAGAGACGAAGATGAGATCATTATGCTTTAACAAGGCAAACTGTGACCAGAGGAAGACAGAAATGAAAAGTGGACTGGGACGCTGAAAACCAGTATGCGAACACCAGGGGGAAAACAAAGCTGTCTAATCGAAACCATATTCCCAGCTCCGGAAATGAGAGCTCGGCTCTCACGCAGTAATGCAAGAAGGGTGAATGAGATTACAGGGACGAGGGAAGCGGACTGAGGAAGTTGTAAATACTGTGAGGGGCAGAGAGTGGCACGTGGCCTAAAGGAGCACCCTGTGGCCGAGGAAACGGAGACAGCTTTGAAACAAAGCTGAAGGAAGGCAAAATTGCCTCTGGATAGGCAATGCTAGAAATTCAACATCCAGATTCTAATCCCAGAGGAGAAAACCAGCCTAGGAAGGAGAAGTCAAATCACAAAGGGAGAAGAGCTAGAGGTTAATGGGAAAAAAAAATATTTCAAGTCAGCTTTGCCTCTGAAGGTTTTAAACCAAAGTCTGTGGCAATCAACATGTACTGAGGATATTAGTTCTCCAGTGCTCATGTGAAACTCAAAACCCTCTTAATTTTCTGCCTAGAGAATTCTGTATTTCCCTGTTTTGACCTACAGCCGTGAAAATTGTCTGAGGACCTTGGGCTGAGGGCCTGAGAGGATTCAGGTTGCTACAGAAACCTTTACAACTTTCAAAGTCCTTACTGTACTTCAAATGTCGCCCCACCCCAAACCCACACTGTCTCCAACACCAGCCCTGTAATGATAGGCACCTCCTCTTTGATGTGCAGAAGAGGTTTGGCAAAAAGTTTTCAGGCAGCTGAGACTTTTCTTGGTGATTGATTTGATGAGACAGCCATAGGCAGAATTTGTAAGGAAAAATGTATCACTGGTGAAACCACTGCAGAAGCAGCAGATATAAGGCTCTTAGAAATGGAACAATAGTTTAAAATAAAATATGTACTAGCCACAACTGTGCTCCCAAAAGATAAGTTCAGTTATTTGTTTTACTTGCTTTCCCTACTAGCTTAACAAAGAGGAAAAATGGCTATTGTCATGCATCACTTAATGATGGGGATACATTCTGAGAAATGGGTCATTAGATGATTTTGTCATTGTGCAAACATCGTAGAGTGTATTTACACAAAGCTAGATGGTATAGTCTGCTACAGACCTAGGCTTGAGTAGTATAGCCTATTGCTCCTAGACTACAAACCTGTACAGCATGTTACTCTACTGAATACTGTAGGCAATGGTAGCATGACGGTAAATATTTGTGTCTCTAAGCATATCTAAACAGAAAAGTAAAAATGCTGCATTATAATCGTATGAAACCACCACTGTATACGTGGTCCATTGTTGACTGACAGGTTATTATGCAGCACATGACTGTATTTTAGGTTTAGAGCCTTCCCCTCCCCTGACCATTCTGTGGCAGAATAATTATGCAAATAAAGTTTTTTTTCTTTTTAAGAGAAAATTAGGATGGAAGGAAATTGTTAGACTTGTTTGAAACTCTCAACTGGTCAATTTGAGAATTTAATAAATTCCTGCTTTTTTACTCAATCTTCCATCCAGTTATTAATGGAATTCCTAACAACACCAGGCATTGCGATGAGTTCTAGGAATTCAGCAGTAAACAAGATAGATATGGTCCCCGCCAACTGACAACTTCAGAGGGGAGGCAGACAAACTCACAACCAGTTGCTTAATTAGAGTTGCTATCAGTGCTATTAGGAAAACTTAGAATATCTTATGATGTTTATATATTGTTTATATATTATGTAACATAGAACAGGTGACATGACCTAGTAGAGGGAGAGGGGCTCAGAAATCTTCTCTAAAGAAGAGATATTTTATTTGAGAACTCAAAGAAAATATGAGTTGCCAGATATACCTGGGGCAGGGAAGGGAACAAGGGAGCATTTAGACAGAACGTACAAAGGCTTGTGGCAGAAAACAGCAGGTGTAACTTTTATAAAATTGCATGAAGTAAAGGGGGTACGGTAAGGAACAGGGATCAATACCAGGTTATCACAGGGACTTACAGGCCTTGATAAGGATCTTGGACTTTAGTCTAAGATCATTGGTAAGACCTGACATTTTTAGCAGGGAAGTTAAATGTTCTCATTGTTCTTTTAAAAATGTATTTTCCTATGTCTCTTTGACTCATGGTCATATTTTGGCTATAATTTATTTCCTATTGTTGCAGCATTATTTTTAAAGGTAGTTTCTTCGTTAATTCCTGTGGTTATACGTTACAGTCCGGGCCAGATCCATCTAGTGGTGTATTGAAGTCAGCCTGTACTATCTAGCAAGAACTGACTGCGTTCATCTTGTCCTGACTTTACATTCAAGGACATCGAGATGGAAGTTAGAAATCAGTGATAGTCAAAATATTTACTACATGGAAACTGGCAAACACCACAAGAAAGGGCTTAAAAGAGACCCAATTTACCACAATACACAAGAGTCCTCTCTGGGGTAAAGTGATTGGAGAGATTGTCTAATGACAATTTAGAGGAACAAAGTCCATGAAAATAATTATACACACACACACACACATAATCTTATATTAATATATGTATGTTTATAAAAATAATGTGTATACAAAAACAATGTATGCATCATATATAGATATCTATAATCACATATATATTTTTTTACATATATACATACATACTGAGAGAGCTTAAAAATAGCTGCCTGTTCTTAGAGAGTTTTCATCATATCATCATGTGCCTTGTATGGTACTTGGCACATAGTAAATATTCAATAAGTGTATATTAAATGAATGAGAAAAAAAGTTCTGGTATTTAATATACATATTCTTAGATCCTAACGACCACTACTCTTTCCAACATACACACATACGGTCAAAAAGTTAATCCCAGTGTTTTCTGAAGAGCTCAAAAACACTGCACATGGGAAATGCTATGAAGGTGGCTGGCTGCAGTCTTAAATAGACATGTGATTTATGTAAATATGTGTAATTTACAATGCCATTTTAAAGTATTCTACTGATGTTTGAGTCCATGAGCTAGCAGGGTTGTAATGGAGACCTATACTAACCCGACAGATGAAAGATACCATCCGTATCAAGCTGGCAGCTTATCAGAAATTCCTATTGGGATCATTCTTGCTAAATGATGCAGCAAAATCTTGTTTCTCCTTCCTAATTAATTGGCAATGTTGCTTCTTCTGAGAAGTCCTCATAGATTCTCCAGGAGGAAAAAAAATGTCTCTTTTATGCTCTCAGAGCATTATGCTTGCAGTAACATATGATACATTTTATTTCAGTATGCCTTTTAAAATACTAGGTACATTGACTTGCACAGATACAGAGATTTGTATATATTTCAAGTCCTTTGAGTATAGAAAGTGTCTTTTTTTGCCTCACGATCTCCCTACAAAAAGTTGAATATGCTAAAGCATTGTCTGTTTTCCTGTCTAGCATCTCTCCTCCAATAGATGACTATTTACTAAAAACAAAAGGCTACCTTATCCATGTTGGCACCCCTAGCCTCCAGCAGAGAGGCTGAACATAGAAGACACTTGATAAATCTAGTTCAATCAATGAATGGGATTGGACCAGACCTCCTTTTTCAGCTATCCCTAGGAACATGGAATCCCAGCACTCCCAGATCTGCCTACCTAGCTGAATCATCTCTTTTCATCCTTATACTTGCTTCCCTAACTCAAAAGTCCAATTTTCTATTTTAAAATAATAACAGTAGTGAATGAATAAAACCATAGATTTGACTGCCTGTGAAGTTGCAGTCAAGTCAATTAACTCAGTTTCTACACCAGCAAAATGCATAACTAAAGGCTCTGTCTTCTGAAAAAAGTTTGACAATTTGATTTGAGTTGGACCCCTTAGGATGTGAAGCCGCAATACGCAAAAGAAACACTGAACCGCTGTTATTACGGGAGCATCCTTTGACCAGCTTCGTGAGAACTGAGCACTGGAAGGCTCCAGTAGGTTAATTTGTTGATCCCCCATATCTAGCCAGACTCTGAAATTTGTGTTAGTACTTTTGAGTCCCCCCACAACTGCAGCTCTTGATCTCAAAAGGCTCACAAAATCAAAGCACTTTATCATTAAAATGAACTTTAATGATTGCTCTTGATCTCTATTTATACAGAGTTAAAGGGAATATCAGAGTGTAAAGGCTGTCTCATCTTACCCGCTACCTAGGAGCATCTACCAGGGTTATCATAGTTGATTTCAACATTTTTATCTTTAGTTGAGAAAACTGCTCTCAAAACCACATGTAGAAGTCTGGCATGTGAAACAGATCAAGTAGAAATGCTCCTGTTGAATCACAGTGAGGGACAAGGTCTAGCTTTCTGCCACCTTGTGCAAATGCTGAGGGCCTTCTCTGTGTCTCACTAGGGTACCAAATGCAATTTCAAAATGTTGTTCTTCAAACATTCCTGTGAATTATCTTCTGGCTTCTGTTTGAACACCTTTCCAGATGGGCAATTCATCTTACAAAGTTGCTCAATTCAGCATCTTTACACAGTTTCAATATGAAAAAGAAAAAAAGACATTTAATAAACTATTGAGCTGAAATCTCATTCCCTGTAGCCTCTGGCCTGTTTTTACAATCATATTCTTGGGGCTATGTGGAATATAGTAGCTGGTGGTTGTTGGTGATTTCTTCTTATAAATCTTTTTTGCAAGCTCTATGTCCACTTTCTTCACAATGTTCATGGAGCAGGCGTGGTCTAATTATAATATGTACCTTGCAATAATGATTGCTCCAAAGCAATGAAAGGAGAAATGACCTATTCTGGGCTCATAATCCTCCTTCTCTGGGATTGATATAGATGCTAGTGAAATCCTGTTACTACTTTCTACTAGGGCTGCTAAAATGAGAATGCCAGTAAGTAGTATCCTGCACATGGAGAAAATCTGTCTGCATAGGAAAGATTGAGGTCGGTAATCAAAGAAAGACAAAATGAGAGAGAGACAGAATATTTTCTGGTGGTTTTGAGTGCCAAGTTCCAAGCCTTCATGTTTTGATTCTTATAGTTTCTACTTCAATTTTTGTGACCGTGAGGTATTATTCTCATATATGTAGACATGTAGACACCAACAAAAATCTTTCTTTTTCTTTTTTTTTTTTTTTTTGGCTACAGTGAATTTGAAAGGTGTACTTATTGATTGATACTAAAGCATCCTGACTCATAATGAGGACAATTATAATATTTTTTTACCCATTACATCCCTCCAGGTAACCGAACTATAGATTTCATGTTCAAAAATGTAGATGGACATAAAAAAGAAGGAAATCTGGTCATTTGCAACAATATAGATGAAACTGGAGGGCATTATGTTAAGTGAAATAAGCCAGGCACAGAGAAACAAACACTACATGAGCTCACTCATATATGGAATCTAACACAGTTGATGGCATAGAAGTATTATAGAGAGTAGAAGAGTGGTTACCAGAGAGGAGAAGGGTGAGGAATGGGGAAAGGTTATTCAATAGGTACAAAGTTACAGTTATATAGGTGGTATAAGTTCTGGTGTTCTATTGCACAGTAGGGTGACTATGGCTGACAATATTGTAACTGTACCTTTCAAAATAGCTAGAAGATAGTATTCTGAATGTTCTCACCACAAAAAAATGACGAGTGTCTGATTGCCCTGATTTGATCAGTTTGCAAGGTATTAATATACATGATATGAAACATAACACTGTACCTCATAAATATATAGTTATTAATGTTATTATGTGTCAATTGAAAATAAATAAAACTTAAAAAATAAAATTAAAAAATGTAGATGGAGACATGAATATCCCTCGAACTTCCTTTGAAAGTAATGGGTTTCATTTCTCCTCCTCTGTAGAGTCCAAACCACATCTCCTCAGTGATCATAGTATTTGAGATGTCCTTGGCACAAGGGCCTGTTTTTTTTTTTTTTTTTTTTTTTTACTTTATTGTGATGACATGGCTCATTTGACTTGGCTCCAATGCAGCAACCTGGGAAAGTCTCTCCACTTGGATGCCTGCTAATCGCAATGTATCAGAAGAAAATTTTATTAAAAGGAAAGAAAGTGTACACATATTATTTATTATTTGGTCTACAACAGGCAAACTACAGAATTGCAGAATCCCACACTCCCTACATCGTATATAATATATTCCAAAAGGAGAATGCCTCAGTGTTACTTGTAAGTAAGCCCTACATGAAGAAATCTTTTCATTTAGGAGATACTATATTGGTTTACCCCATATGACTCTACCAAGTGACTCTAGAATCTTCTTATATTCTTTGATTTCTCCAGCTATTAGGGAATCCTCTATCCTTCCTGACACTTTGGGATTTTGTGAGAGAAATTCTAGGCTTTCCTGTTTTGATTTGGATAGATATTATAGGCTTTCAAGTTATAATACGCTAGTAGGTCTTTAGGCTAATCCAGTGTTTATTTCTAAATTCTCAAATTCTTCCTCAGGAGACTTCACATGCCCCAGATTCATTCTTATCACAAGACTCATAGAGAAACCACAGTCCTGTTACAGAGTCAATTATAGTGTTTCTGCTTTCATCTGAAGGCTGGAGGAGTCCCTTTATTAAGGGAAAACTTTTACTTTCCCAGGGCCTATAGAAACGGGCAAACATGCCCAGTTTGTTCTCATGAGAAAATGGAATAGAAGAATTAAGACACTCAGGATAATAACCATTGCTGAGTGTTATTCCCAACCCAAGCCACCATATGGTTTTCTCTTTGAATTTCCTCACACCATTGACATCTTAGTTCTTCTGTGAGATAAATTTCTATTTTTTTATCATTCAGGCTACATGTACATGAAGAAACATGAGGAAGAGGAGTAAGATTAAGTGTGCACCAAACCCATCCTATGAATTATGGGGAGATGTTTATGTAAGTTATCCGTCATAGAACTAAATGAGGACAGCTAAATATAAATGCAAATAGCTTGTTTAATACTAGCTCTGAAAGGTTTCATTTTTAAGAGTTTGAGCTGAGAAAGAGTCAGCAAAAGAAGCTGAGATGGACTGCTCAATGAGGTGGGAGAAAAACCACAGTATATTGTCCTAAAAGCCAAGAGAAAACAAAATGTTTTCTAAAAAAGAGGAAGTTCTTGTCTATGACAATTGCTTCTGAGATGTCAGGCAGGAGAGAACTGATATGAAAAAGACTAGGAGGACATCCAGTCATGCAATCACATCATTTTCTGTTGAGTGTGAGGGAGGGAAGCCTGTTGGGAAAAAGTTAGAAAGTGGCATATCAGGAAGTTGAGTCTGTAACATAAACAACTTTCCAAGAAAAAGGGAGACAGAGAATTAGCATGGTAGTTGACGGGAATGTGAGGTTAAGAAAAGGTTTTTAGTTTATGCTTTCAGATAGGAAAGCATAGAGCCTGTTTGGGTGCTATTAAGATTAAACCAGCTGAAGGGAGGTGACGCGGAATAAAAGGGGATAATTATAAGGAATTTCCTAAGAACGTTAGAAGACCAGAACACCGGTGAAGTTGGTGTAAGACACATTTTAACGGGAAGGAAATCAAATAATTCAGATACAAATGTGAGAAAGCTGCATATTTGGCTACAAAAAAGTAGAGGATTTTCCCATTTGCTTGCTTTTGTTTTCTTCGTGAAGGATAAGGAAGAGCATCTTCTGAGAGTTTAGGTAGGAAAAATAGAGAATAAGGAATTATCTGGGGTGGTTTGCAGAGAGTAGGGGAGAGAAAAAAATTGTTGCAAGTAACCTACAGTAGGAGGAAACAGGTCAGGCTTGAGGGACTAATAAATTGTAAATTGAGCACAATGGACAAAAGTACATGCAATTTACTGTGGAATGACTTGAGCCTGGAAAGGCCAACAGGTATAGGGCATACAGGTCACAGTTAAGGATTTTGATCATTATTCATTAAAGCAGTGGGCAGCCACTGAATGGTTTTAAGCACAGGGATGATATGATCATATATGTGTTTTTGAATTATCATCCTACCTGCAGGAAAGAAATACACTGGGAAGAGGACACAATGACTGCAAAGAGACCAAATGGTAATCTCCAATAGTAGTCCACGCAAGAGAAGTATTAGAATAATCTAGAAGGATGATGATAAAATAGAGTGAGGTGAGTAGAATTGAGGGATATTTAATTTTACTTGGTAAGATTTGGTTTTAAAAAATGGATGTAAGTAGGATAGAAGAGAGAGAAGATAGTGCGGAGATGTCTTGTCAAGTTCCGGCCAGCCCTTCTGTGATGCTACCATTCACAGAAGTGGGAACCACAGGAGACTTAGTTTTGAAGAGAGAAACGTGTAAGTTTAGTGTCAGAAATGTTTATTTTTTAGGACCATTGGTATGTTCAAAAGTATTAATAGGATGTTGAATAGTTGTTGAGATTATGGGTATGGAGAACAGAGGGGAAGTCCAAACTGGACACATAAAACTGGGGTTCTTTCAGGAAAGAGTAACAGTTCTGAGGATGATTATGACAATTTTGACAATGATGATAATACCAGTTAACACTTACTGAGTGATGACAATTTGCCAGGTACCATGCCAAGCATTTTACATGAATGATCACATTTAATACTTGCCAAGTTCAAGGAAGTGAGGAACTGTTATTAGCTCCATTTGCAAATGGAGAAATGTAGGCAGAGAAAGATTAAGTAAACTACATAAGTCACATAGACGGTAAATTTGAAGCCAGAATTTGACTATAAACTGTTAGTAGAAATGAGAGTATATATTGTTGAAAGAGATACTAAGATGCCTGATAAAATAGCCTTTCTTTGGAGTAGAAATTCCTCTTCAGCCACAAATTTGCTTGTATACCCCCAGTTGATCAAATTCCTAATCACTGATTATGCATAAATTTGCTTTGAATTTCTGTATGGGTGTGTGTTTGCCGTAAACTATTGATATTTTAAATATTTTAACAATTTATTTTTATTATAGAAGCAATAAATGGCCATTACAGACAAAATACCAAATTCACATAAGCATGGAGAAGAATTAAATGGTGCCCATGTTTCCACCACCAAAAATGTAAAAAACAGTTGTTCATATTTTAATAAATCCCTCACATGCATATGTTTGCATACATATATATCCATATTTGTGACAAAGTGGAATAAATATATATTCATTATAACCTACTTTTTTTGGCAATACATTATGAGTATGTTTTAATTATTAACACATATGTTATATCACTTAATAAGCATGCCAAGCGTCTGTTCCTGTTACGATAGCAGACAGCTGATTTCCTCTTGTTATGTTTTGATATGATTTGTTTACATCTCAGAGGTATTTTCCTGTGGTTAGTGATGGGAGTGTGCATGAGTGTACATGTTGGGGAAGGAGGTTGGCTGTCACTTTATGTCAAACTCGTGTTCTACCTAGAACTCTCTAGAAGTAATTCCTAGAGAGGCCACACACCTTTATTTTCATCCTAATTTCCCCTCTAGTTTCATCCTTTCTCCTTTTCGTAACCTCTGCTTTCTTTGTTCCCAGTGTCACTGCCGTTGGCTTGTAACGTTGGTGGCAAAGGAAGGAAAGTGTTTATTATTATTTTCCCTCAAGCCTTGCTTTGCTAAGGCCAGGGGATATGTTGCTTTGTTTTTAGAATTGGGCTTTATGTATATTTTGTTAAAATCCCCAAAGTCCTCTAGACACCAAGGACTGGAAAATGAAAAATGACTATTATTGTTACCCTGCTTTGCCCAGGATCCTGAGCTACCACATGTTTCTGACTTCCCAGTTTCCATGCTCTTCTCTTGCTGGCTGTGAGCTGAGGGTCAAAGAGCTGTTTACTCTTTTTACGGTGATCACAGAGGCATGGATAGTCCTGAAATAATTGAAACTTTTAAAAGTTACTTTAATTCACACATAAGCTCCTCACTTTTTTGCAAGATTTGAGCTGTATTCTGCCTTTAAAGCCGTAAGTATGAGAGAGAGAGAGAAAGAGACAGAGAAAGAGTGAGTGAATGAGAGAGAGAGAGAGAGAGAAATTTAGTCAAATTCTGCCAAAATGATTTGTTTCTCCAACACCAAACATTGACGTTTTGGAAGAATCCAGGCGGTGAGTTAATTTGTTTATTTTTCGTGCAGATGTGTGTCATGCAGATCCAGACTTTTATAATTCTTACTTTATTTTGTTTTATTTAAAATCTAAAATCAATCCACAAAGAATTATTATTTATTGTATACAAGACATTGTGCTAAGCCCTATGGAGGTACGTGAAAGACAACTTGGTGTGGTGGGAAAAGCAATCAAACAAAACAAAACAAAACATTCAATCAGAAATGCAAAAACCTGCTTTTTCCCCTTAAAAGTGAAGGGACTGTACGCAAGTCAATTACCCGCCTAATCTCCATTTCCTTCCCTGCCTTCTCACAGAACTGTTGTGAAAAGTGGATGTGATGATGTGTGTTTAAGAATTTTATGCTCCATGACATACACACAAATGATCATGATTGCCAATTATTTGTAAAATATTGTCTCTTAACCTCAAGGAAACTATAGCCTAGTTGGGGGAATCAGAGATAAAAAAAAATTGAAGAATTTAATAACAATATAAGAGTTAAATAGTACCAGACAGAGATTCAAGGGATGTTGCAAGACAATGCATGATTAATTTCCAAAGAGTAGTGGCTTGAATAGAGAGAGAGCAAAAGCAGTGTGAGCTAGAATCATCAAGAGACAAAGGAAAGGATTTCCAAACCACCACGAGGGCTCAACAAAGCTCTGACCATGATTCTGTAGAAGGTCAAGTTAGCACAAAAATGACAGTAGTATCATGCTTTAAATATGAACTTCTAACATTCTGATAAACAGCTTTCACAAACAAAAACACATTCCTTATAATTTCATACCTACAAATATAAGTGTTGGAAAGAGGGACGGTGTTATTTCATAAAAAGAAAAGAGACCAAGAATCAGTGAAAACTGAGTGCAAATTCTGACTGCTTCTTTCTTGCCGAATTCCTGACAGTGAAACCCTGAGAGACATACCCAGAAACAAGTCCAGAGAGTAATACGTACCTCATGGGCTATTAAGAATTAGTGGAATTAACTTGGCAGTCATTGAGTTTTGTGTGGGAGTGGGTGAGAATATGCCAGAGAGAGGAAAGAGCATGCCCAAAGTCCTAAAGAGAGAAACGGTTTTGAGCATTGGATGAACAACGAGAAAGCCAATTTATCTATAATTTAGTGAGTGGGTTGCTATCTGGAGGACCAAGAAAGAACCAGAATAGGCAGGGACATTGTTAGCCACACTAATATTACAGACCTGATCTTAATAAATAGTTTCGGAGCCAACGAATGGATTGTTTTAAAAGCATGGGAGTCTGGTGGCAGTAGGGAAGGACTACTCTTTGCATACAGGGGAGATTGCTTATCTTGAGGGATTATGTGGTGTGTGGTTCTTTATTATGGCACACTACAGCTGGAAAATTAGATCCACTTAATTAAACACTAATGTGTTTAATTAAATTTAGGATTAAAGACAAAGCTAATCCAATAGTAGTAACTCCCTGTAATCTTTCATCTTGCTTTGGTTACCTTCCATTTTGTGAAGTGACAGTTTGAGCTTTCGACACTTATCTTTGACCTTGCTAGAATATGGAATAACCTGGATTTGCAGATTTGAAGTACTAATACATATGTCCAGAGATCACTTTAAATCATGCACTTCCAGTTTTCTAAGAATCATATACTGAAGCCACAAAACCTTTGGATGTGGAGGGGTTACGGATTAAGTGTGTGTGGGTGTGTGGGTATGTGTGTTTCTGTGTCTGTGTGTCTATAATCTGTTCTCCAAGCATCAGTTTCTGAACTCCCATTTTTGGTTGCCTTCCTTACATAGAATGAAAAACCCAGCAAACACTGGGGTAAATGAAAATAAAAAAGACACTGTGAAGCAGGACCTGGGGGACCAAAGCCAAGGCAAACTGGGTCTCACTCTGACTTGTGTAGTTTTTCTACCACAATTATTTTTCCTTTTAGTTAAAAGTTATATTTCTTTGTGTGTGTTTTCAACAACTCCATTAGGGGATAATGAGTAAGAAAAATTATATATTTTAAGACATGGACATAATATCTTAACAGACAAGCCAAATGAAGAAATAGGGATTCAGAAAGGTCAATGATATTGAGTCTGTGAACAGATGCCAGCTTCCCCATGATAAAAAAAATGCATGAATCAGGAAGCAAAACTTAAGGCTTGTGTTGTTCATTGCAGAATCTCCATTTCTAAGACAGTGTTTGATACATTGCAAAAAAATCATTTAGCACATTGTTTTAAAAAATCAGGATGAGATTATCCCTTGCAAAACACACACATTCCCTCATTCTCGGATCTGTTGAAGCAGGAGTTGGTTTAATAATACAGATGATTATGAATTAGAATTTTTAAGCCAAGGAGGTAATTATCATCCAAGTAACATGCCTCTTCATTTTTTTTTCCATTCTTTTCTGGTTTCTTGGTACAAAATCAGTTACATTGGAATAAACTGAAAGCTAAAAGGGAACAAAATGTAAGGAACAGATCACAATCAAGGTTTGTGCTTGTCATCTTCTGTCAAAGATGTAATTATAACTAGTAGTGCACAAGCTTACTCATAAAGAAAATTCAAATTGCATGTGTTAGGGTACAGATAGGACTTGGATGGGGAATAAAATGTAAAATATGCAAGAAATAGCCACACATATTAAACATGTCATCATTGTCAAACTCCCCTTGTTTTGCTTCAAGGGCATAAGCATTAGAATTGTTCCAGTATGCCAAAGCCTCCAAAACAATGTCAATACTTTAATGCTTAGGGAACTGGAGTAAAAGTCTTAATTTATAGGCCATTGTTGTTAGGCCTTTTTATTTTTCCACAACAATTTATTGAATAGGGTATCCTTTCCCCTGTGTATTTTTTTCTGCTTTGTCAAAAGTCAGGTGATTATAGGTATATGACTTTATTTCTGGGTTCTCTATTCTATTTCATTGGTCTAATGTATCTACTTTTATGCCAGTACTATATTGTTTTGGTTACTGTAGCCTTGTAGTATAATTTGAAGTCGAATAATGTGATGCCTCCAGTTTGCCCCTTGGCAGGAGAGCTGCATAAACACTGCCTCTCCATGTAGGAAGGGAAAAGAACTGCACCCTCCGTGCAAATCCAAGTATGGTGGGCACACTATTAGTGGGGGTGTAGCCCCCCTAAAAGCCTGGGACTTGCCATCCCCTGGTACACCTGTGCAGAACCCTTGTGGGAGCAGTCATGGCTATGTCCCAGGGTTGGGTGGTAAGGGGAGAACCTCTGATACCACTTATCCTTTGGGGTGGAACTACTTTCCTCCCCTATAGGACCCTGCTCCACACATACATCTCTGCTGGTAGGGGTGCAGACAACTTTGGCTCACTAACGAGGCACTCTCAGGTGAAGGTGGGCATGTGCTCTGGTTTCCTTTGTCCCAAGAGGCACTTTGGCATGCTACACTTTTCTTTCCCCTAGGGGCAGCCTGCCTTGAGAGTTAGAACTCTGGGAATCCCATAGCTAGCTCCCCTGGGTCCGTAGGACCGTTGTGGTTGTCATGACCACAAAGTGCTGGGGATGTTTGTGCAGGACCAGTGATATGGAGACTGAAGGGCTGAGACTCCCTGGGCAGGACAGAAGCCCACAATGGGTGCACAAGCAATATGTCACCCGTCACCTCTGCTTGGGTCTGTAGAGAGGGCAAGGGAGCCAGCAGTCTGCCACAGAGGTGAGGGGAACAAAAAGAGATACCTTATCTGCCTTTTCCATGGTACACTAAGTAACTCAAAGGTCATTCTCTGCCAAACTCTCGCTTCTTCCTTCTTCTCTCCTCCAGCTTCTTCCTGTGGGTTCACTGGTAGGTTCTGGCACTCTCCCTGCAGCATTCCACTTGGGCCATGCTTATTTACCTGTCTCTTTGATTCTTTCTGAGGAGAACTGGCAAGAGATGTCTCTAAGTAGATGTGAAGATAAAGTTAAGACTACTATCAACCAGACAGGGAGAGACTATGTAAATCCAGATGGAATGACCTGTGGGTAGTTTGCTGTTCTTAGCTGCATAATGGGACAAACAAAACAGCCCTGAATGTTTTAAACTCAGTCCCTGCTCTTATCTAGCACCAGTACTACTTTTTATATGATAATGTGAATAAGAAACCTATATTAAATAAAATATTCCAGAGGTCAAAGGACGTCCCAGTCCATTTTAGCAGGATAGGGAAAGATACAGGATTGCAGGACAGATGCTCAGTCTAGAAACGAATCCAGACTCAATGTTTGCCGTTGGAGGCTGCTGTTGGCTCCCGTGTGCCTGCCCTCATTTTCTGTACTGATGTTCCCTGGGGTTTTCTTCTAAGTTTTTCTTTCTTCTCTCTACGTGGTTCCCTTGGATGCGAACTCTGGGCTGATGACTCACAGATCTATAACTTTATGTCTTTTGTTCCTGACCTGTTGGAACAACTGGGCGTCTCTAACTGTATGGTCCACATTTATCTCAAACTTAACATGCCCGGCTATACCCATATTCTCTTTCTCCCCGATAGTTTCACCATCACAAACTGTGATCAATCACTCCTCTGTTTAAAATACAGCCATGACTTCACAGTGACTTCAGAATAAGAAGCGAACTCCTAGCCATAGCCTCCAAGGCCCTATGTGTCTGGCCTCTGACAGACTCTCTGAACTCATCTTCTACTCTTCCTCCAGATAACTTCCCTCATGCCATAAAGGCTTCACTTCTGTTTTCAAACATGGGAAAGACCACACTGCTTCTAGGCCTTTGAATTACTTTTCTATTTTGCTATATTTTTTTTGTATTAATTGGTCAATGAAAAAAAAATAATGATGTTAGTATTAGAGAAAGAGTTTGCATTGTATAAACAACCCTGTGACAAACTGTGTACTTTTCTGCTCTGGTGTCAACAAAGAAAAGGCCCTATATAATTTATTTTATGAATATTATCACTGTAAGTACAGGAAGATTTCTTGATTGAAATCAGGATTAAAAATGCATCATTATGCAATGTCCCTTTTTGTCCCTAGTAATTGTCTTAGCTCTAAAGTCTATTTTATCCAATATTAATATAGTCACTTTAGCTATTTTTAATCTTTATATATTTTTTATATCTTTTTAATTCCAGTCTACTTATGTTACATTTGAAGTGGATTTCTTGCAGACACAATGTACATAGTTGGATCATTGCTTGATTTTTTTTTGTTTGTTTGGTTTTCTTCATTCTGCCAAAGTTTGTCTTTATATTGGTGCAATGATACCATTTATACTTAAAGTAATTATTAATATGTTAGGTCTTACGTCTGTTATTTCATTTTTTGTCTTCTGTTTTTTCCATTGCTCTTTCTTCCATCTCTCTTTTCTTCATTTTTTGTAGGTTACCTAAACATTATCCAGAATCTCACTTTGATTTATTTAGTGTTTTCAGATCTATTGGTTTGTGTGTCCTTAGTTCTTGTTGTAGGCATTGCAGTATACATACATAAGTTATTACATTCTACTAGCATTGATGTTTTACCACTTTCAGTGTAGTGAAACTTTACTTTCATTTTGTTTCCTTTTTATTCTCCATTTTTAAAATATATAATGTCTTAACTATTCCCTTTATTTACATTGAACACCATAATAATAAGGGGAAAGATAGTTTATTATACTTCTCTATATTTCTTTATTCTGAGCCTCTGAAATCTCAAGCCTTCTTCCATTATCATTTTCTTTCTGCTTGGAGAACCGTTAGCCATTCTTTAAGATTAGATCAGTTAACAACAAGTTCTCTGAGTTTTTCATCATCTGGAATATTTTTCCCCTTCATACTAGAAGCATATTTTCACTGAATATAGGAAGGAAGCTGACAGTCCTTTTCATTCACTGGTTGAAAAATGTGTCACTTCATTCATACCACCATGGTGTGAGATAAAAAAGCTAATGTCATTCACATTGGTGTTCCTGAATTAATAGAGTCATATTTCTCCAACTACCTTCAAGATTTTTTCTTTGTCTTTAGTTTTTAGACATTTAATTGTGATGAGTATTGGCACTGAATTCTTTGGGTTCACCTTGTTTGTAGTTCAGTCAGCTTTTTGAAACCTGTAGGTCTATGTCTTTTGCCAAATGTGGGAAGTTTTCAATCACTATATCTTCAAATAAATTTTCAGTCCTACATTCTTTCTCCTCTTTTTTCTGGCACATGGATAGTACGCATGCTGTATCTTTTGTTATGGTCCCTGAGGGTGTGTTCATTTTTTTTTCTCTAGTTTTTCTCTGTTGTCCAGATTGAATAATTTATATTGTTCTATTTTCAAGTTCACTAATTTTTCCTTTGTCATATTCTTTCCACTATCAAGGCCACTCAGTGAGATTTAAAACATTTATTTATATTGTATTTGTCAGCTCTATAATTTACATTTATTTCTTTTTTTATATCTGCTATTTCTTTGGGGATTTTTTTTTTTTTTTTACTTTTTTTCCAAGGGTGTTCAAACTTGCTCATTGAAGCATTTTTATGATGGCTGTTTAAAAATCCTTATCAAAGAATAGATTAATTTCAATTTAACATATGATTCATTTCAGTTGGTATCTCTCATCTTGCTTGATAGAAGGAATGATTTTTAATTGTCTTCTAGAAATTTTGGATATTATGCCGGGAGACTCTGGACTCCGTTGAACTCTTCTATTTTAGCAAGTAGTCACACTATTTAGATTTAGCACACAAGTCCTGGCCTGCTTCTGTGGGCCATAAATTCAATGACAATTTAATTTTCCAAGCCCTTGAAGTGCTACTCTGTTTTTCTAGGTGACACTGAGGATCTGGCTCCATTTTTACTGGTGCTGCCTCTGGGGAAAGAATGTGCTTCCTTGGACCTGATGCTGCTAGCTTGAGGGGGAAGATTCTGGGCTACTGCTGCATGGTGAGGAGCTGATAGGTCATTTAATTTGGCCTGCTCTCTAGGCTGGGTGGTATAGACAGGGCTCCCAATTGGGAGAAAAGCATGTATCTGAGCCACCTTCTCCTACTGAGTGGATGCCAGGAGATGATAGGCCTGACCCTTGCACCACTGGGTGGAGGGTCAGAAGACACCAGACCACTGTGCTTTTCCTCAAGTCCTGGGCTTTCCCAGTAAGTTCACCTTCTTTTTCCTACCTTCCAGGGTTCTCCTATTGCTTCCTGCTGTGTTATTTCCATGTGTTTGTAGTTGTACTTAGCAGGGAGGAGCAGGAAGAAGTGAATCTATGCCATTTTGTCTCAAACCTGAGGCCTCAAACAAATGTTTTAATAGTATTGTTTGTCATTAATAGAGAAATCCTATTTCATTTCACACTTACTAGCATTTTTTAAAATTCTGGATTGAAATGTGCCTTTTCTTGAAACAAACTTCAGAGGCTTCCTTGTTTTATTTTTATTTGATTTGATTTTATTTGAAACAGTCTCACTCTGTCACCCAAGCTAGAGTGCAGTTGTGTCATCCTAGCTCAGTGCAACCTCAAACTCCTGTACTCAAGTGATTCTCCTGCCTCAGCCTCCTAAGTAACTGGGACCACGGGCATGTGATACCTTGCCCGGCTAATTTTTATATTTTTGTAGAGTGGGGATCTCGTTCTTGCTCAGGCTGGTCTCAAACTTCTGAACTCAGGAGATCCTCCTACCTCAGCCTCCCAGAGTATTAGGATTACAGGCATAAGCCACCACACCTGGCCTGTCTCCTTGTTTTAAATTCAGAGTTGTTCAAAGTTCAGAGTTGTTAAGTAGTAAGTCTATGTAGCACAGCACATAGATTTTACACCCTGGAGTCAGACAAATCTAGGTCCTTAATTCTCACCTGCTGTAGCTGTATCATCTCTGGTAAATTGCTTCCCCTCTATGTTTTCAGTTGTAAAAAGAAAAAATAATTATCATAAAAGATTACTATTATACATCGAAATATCATGTTGTACATGATATTACATACAATGTTATCTGCCAAATTAAAAAAAAATTTAAAAGATAACCATTGCTATTAACTGAAATAATTATATAGGATGCCTCATGTAGAGCTAGCCATGTAACAGATAAGCACTGAAAAAAAATTAATTCTTTTGTAGTATTGTGTCACCAATATTTTTATCTCTTTAATTCTTCCTTTTTAATTATACACATCTCAAGGAGACTTCCTTTTCTTTAACAATTCTTTATTTCTCAATATCAAATATCTTTGTATCATTCAGATAACTTTTTTCTATATGTATTAAGAGTGCCTTAAAGATTTCTTTCCCTGAGGGCTCCTCTTTGTATGTGTTCTGTGCTTTTAGCCTCATTACAGCATAAGAAGGAAGTTTATAACCATTGTTATCTAATTTCTATATTGTGTGGAAGGGAAAGAGGACTCCATACGGAGCAGAGTATAAGTAATGTCATTCAGGCCTCTGAAGCTTAGGATTTTGCTTATAATCCATTTTACTTTCATCATCCATTGTTATGTAGGTCAAACACACACATATCCCAAATGTGACCCAATTCAAGTTTGGATTCTTGAATGAAAAATTCTCTGCAAATCTGTGAATACTCCCCCATGTGCTGAGAGGGCACCTTTATTTGTTATAGTATACTTTCCCCCAGGGCTCTGTGGTCTGGGAAGGGAAACTAGAGTGCCCTGGATTACACTTAGTGTTTTATAATTACTAGCTGAAACCCAATCCTAGGCTTTCCAGGCACTTGCCTTCCTTAACACATCTGGCCTCCCTTTTCCCTTTTGCTCTGGTCTGGCCCTACAAGAGGAGCCCTTAGATAAATAAACTGAAGCATGCATGTGGTCGCCAAAAGATCTCTGTGGATGGCAGAATCTAACCAAAGCAGCCCCAGGGCCTGCTGTGCCTTTGTTCACCGCCTCTCAGGGATGTTAGCAACTAGGAGGTGTATACTGCAAAATCATTACTGTTCTAACTGGGTCCACACTTTCCCTGGAAATAACTCATGCCTGGGAATGGTCAATCAAGGCACCCTGATCATCAACATTTCTGGAAGGAGAAAGATATTATTAACCTCCTTGTCTTTTATATGTACATATTTAAAACATTTATTGAATTTCTGCTTAGTATTTGAGTTGTGGGATTTTAGGGCTCACCAAGATAAGCAAAGGGTTTTTAAAAGAAGCTTATTGGCTGAGATAGTGTTTATATGCATAAAAAATGAAGAGAAAATAAAAATGAAATTCATATATATTGAGCATTTACTATGTAAAAGAGAATGAACAAACCAGAAATAGCATATCTGTTAAACTGATTTTCAAAATGAAGTTGTGATAGTGGGGCTAAGGAATTGGAATGCTGGTGTTATAGAGAGGAATTTATTTTTAACTATATACTCAGGATATAGATGATAGAAAATAACTATATTTGGGCTTAGGTGTAAAGAGGAAGAAATTTGTGATGAATTAGGCAGCTAGGATGTGATAAGGCTATGCTAGGAGGTATTATTCCCATTTTACAGTCTTATGAATCCCACTATTTTTAATTTATTCATTATTTTCCTCATTCATTCATAAAATATTTACTGGATGCCTACCACGTGCTAAGAATTAATTATAGATGCTAAGAATTGATCAATGAACATAACTGACAAAATTCCCTATCCTTATAAATCTTATATTCCACTGAATAGTGACAGACAATAAATGAGATAAGTAATATATAGTATGCTGGGAGGTGAGCAGAGATAAGAAGGGGAAAAAAATCCAACATAGAATGAGATAGAGAATGTTGTGGGGAAGTGTGATTTGAAGTAGACTGGTTGGGGAATGTTTCACTGAGAAGGCAATGCTTCTCTAAAGACCTGAAGGACATGAAGGAGTGAGCCATAAATCTATCTAAGGAAAAGCAGTCCAGGCAGAAGGAATAGCAGAATGAACAAGGGAAAATACAACATGAGGTTAGGAAGAAACAATGGGTACAAGAAGGCATGTGGGGAATTGTAAGGCATTGTGAGAACCTTGGCTTTGATTCTGATGAAGATGGGAGGTCACCAGGAGGAGGTGAGGTGCAGAATGAGATGATCTGGTTTGTGTGCTGATTGGATCTCTGTGGCGACTGTGCTAAGAATAGATTGAAGAACAAGGGCAAAAGCAGAGAGCTAGGTAGAAGGCTTAAGACAATAATTCTGGTGACCAGTGGTTGTGCCCAAAGTCACATACTTAGTAATGACAGAGTCAGCCTTCAAATCTTTTTTTTTTTTTTTTTGGAGTTTAAGATTTTTTTTTTTTATTTCAGCATATTACAGGAGCATAAATGTTTAGGTTACATATATTGCCTTTGCCCCACCCAAGTCAGAGCATCAAGCATGTCCATCCCCTAGACAGAGCACACTACAACCATTAGGTGTGAATATACCCATCCCTACCACCCTGCACCACCTGCCCGCCTGCCCGACACCCAATATATGTTACTACTAAATGTGCACGTAAGTGTTGATCAATTAATACCAATTTGATGGTGAGTGCATGTGGTGATTGTTTTTCTATTCTTAGACTTCACTTATTAGAATGGGCTCTAGCTCTATCCAGGATAATACAAGAGGTGCTAGTTCATCATTGTTTTTTGTGCCTGAGTAGAACTCCATGATACACATATACCCACGTTTTATTAATCCACTCATGTATTGATGCAAATCTTGACATGCCTGACTTTCTAGTGTTCAATACTACCTCCTTCGTCAGACGGTCTGAGCAGAAGGTCACTATCAACGCATCTTGTTGATTTTCTTTCCATGTGTGGCCAAGACAGAAAGTTATTTTAAGACTCGTGCTATTTTGGTCTTTTCTCTTACCTTATTTTATGAAAAATAATTAGAAAATATTAATATTTATTAGAATGCCATTTATAATAAGAAGACAAAATACTGCATAAATTTTATACTATATGATTGGCTTTGGTTAGTTTCCTTTTCACAAGCTTTGTACCTCTAAGCATAATACCTATTATTACGTATAACCTAGAGAAAACTTGAAACATAAAATATTTTTGAGCATAGTGAAAACACCAACTGAAATCCCTTCTGGACTTTGCTAAGTGTCTTTTAGGGTGATTATCAGCTCAGAAACAATGATCCCTCTTCTCTTCCACTTAAGTTCACTTAACAGCAGGAGCCATGTGGCTGCCCTTCACCTTATCTCTGGGAGAGAAATGAGGGAATGAAGGTCATTGTCTGAAGGTCAAGTGTTTAACAGCAGCTGACTGTATTAACTTATTCCTTCTGAAAGAGATATGTGTGGGATGTGATTTGGTTCAGTATAATTCCCCCCTCTAGAGATGGCTCTGAAATCCAAACTATCATGCTCATTCACCCTATTTTCTCTATCCTTAAAACCCTGCCTTAAAATGGGAGAAAGACAATAATTGTGAGTTGGATCCTACACTTTCTGGAAAGGAATGGAATTGAAAGAGTGTACATTAATATCCCCAAAAGATCTTGTTTTAGCCATCAAATTAGTCTGTGTCAGAGTCAAACAACAGCCAGGTTACTTTGTGGGCACCACTTCAAGGGAAGGCCATGGAACCAATACATTCAGGAGTCTACTTCATGACCTAAATTGGTAGGTTCCAAATTAGGCTGAGAAACCAAACCTATACAATGAAAATCTTTGAGAATGAATTCCAGAGTTTGTATTTTTAACAAAAATAACCACGTAAATCTGATGATCATCCATGTCTGGCAACTTCTGGCATAAAGGACATGCCCAGGACTCTGTCTTCAATTTGGTCTTTAGCAGCTGTTTAGAAAAAATGACTTGATTAGGGGTCAGAAGACCTAGCTGTTAGTACTGCCACCATCACATTTCAACTCAATCATGTTAGGGATAGTTAGGGAACACTGGATTTTAGAGCGGGAAAGAAACTAAGAAATCTGCTAAGCATGTGATCACCTTATAGAGGAGGTGACCTAGACCTAAACAGCATGAATGACCTAAGATCAATGAATTCATTTCAAAGATGAAGTTAGGGCCAAGTTTCACTGAAATCATAAAGTTTCTGTCTCTGAGATGGCAGCACCTATGTTAACTTCTATTTCTTTATCTCTAAAATAACTATATAATACCTTTCCAACCTCTTTCACAGATTTGTTATAAGGGTTATTTAAGAGAATTCACATGAAAAGCTATGAAAACTTCAGCATGGAAAACAGTCATGTATTATGTGTGCATGATGAAGTCATGAGTGGTTAAATCTTGGAAGTGTCCATAGAGTCATGCTCATCTCACACTTGGGTGGTCAAGAGTCAATGTAACTGGCAAAGGTGGTGGTTCCATCTCCATGTAAGCAGAGTATACTGAGCCCTATGATTTGAAATGGTCCTGACTTTATACTTCAGGATCCAGCTATGTAGCATTAGAAAGTCACTCTAAGTGGCAGAAAGCAGAATGAGGAAAGGCTGATGGCATCAGTAAGAGGTACAAAAACAAAAATGGCTTGAATCAGCTCATAACACACACCACCACTTCCATTTCCACCTCAATTTAGTAACAGCCCTGCTCATTCCATTTTTATCAAAACACACGCTGGTTTATTTTATTCTCACCACATCTTATGTCAGTGTTTACTTAAAACCAGAAAATATCTGTATAAAAGCACTGCAAATAGAAGAAAATGAAAAAAGTGGTTTAATTTTTTACACACTCAATTGTTGGGTGGCCCCATCCAACTATCATCACACAAAGTCACAGGGAGCAAATGTGCTTCCAATGTGAAGATTTGAAGACTAGTGTAGGAGTTAGCTGAGTCTGCTCTTCTGAGGCTTCTTAGGTGCTTATTCATTCACTGTTCACCAAATATTTATTAAGGTTTATTTATGTCAACACTGTTCTTGTACATGTGGATACAGCAATAACTGAGAAAATCCAAATCCTGCGGAAGAGGTATAGACATAGTGATAAAAGATCCTCACTAGTAAATAATGCTTTAAAAGCATTTGCTATTTATTGAGGCTCTACTATACAACTGGAACTATACTAGGTACTACATATGTCCTCAAGATAATAATATTAAATCCCTGTTTTTAATTCCGATTTCATGAGGAGGAAGATGAGATATAGGCAAGTTGATTAACTTGCCTAAAGGCAACAACTGGTGAATGGTGAATACTAGATTCAAATCAAAATCCTTTGAGTCTAAGGACCACTGAGCCATAACAAATCTTCATTTCTCACTTATCTAAATTTTCATATCAAACCACAAAATTATCATATATGCCATTTAGTTGCACAACAACCTTATGAGATAGAACAATTTACTGTCTTTGAGTCATAGGATATGACCTGGCCTAAATGGATGGCAAGGATGTGGAATGAGTTTTCCAAGAAAAACAATACAGATCTGTGAGACATAAACATGGATATTAAAGAGAGAGAGAGAGAGAACACAAATGACCAAGGAGATAATCTGATCAAGAAGAAATCTTCCTTTACTACTATGTTGACACTTTCACTTTGAAAATGATTAATATGAAAAATAAGCTATCAGAATATTCCATATACAGTGATCAGCATTAAAGCCATATTTTGAAAAAACCAGGTTGTTTTTTAAATGTAGTAAAAACTAAAAACATATTTATTGATTACTTAAACATTCTGGGTTCTCTTCCTGCACATCATGTGGTTTTAAAAATACTAGCCCACAAGAAAAAAAAGTCAAAAATATAACATCAAAGGAAGAGTCATGGAATCTGCATGCTAGTGTTAGTCTGTTTAAGTTAATTCTTCTTTCTAGACTTCTCGTTCTTATCTGTAAAATTATAATGGTTTATTGAATAGTTTTTAATTCTGCAAATTCTATAAATTGTAGAATCTTTTGAATGGGTGAATCAGTAATACATTCAGAATGAATGGTTTTCATTTTATTTCATTTTCATTTAAGCTTTATAACAACCATGAAATAATTGTTCACATTTTATAAATGAAAAATGGATTTCTTACAAGTTAACATGCCTAATAAATGAGGAAGACAGCAGTCAAATAATTCAATCTTCTTTTTACTTCACTAGGAATGAGTACTTTCCATAAGTGGTTGTTGATTAGCTAACTTGAGCAAGGTACTATATGTTTGCTGCTGGCTTCAGAAATGTGTCATATATATCTTCTGCCCACAAAAACCTGCAGTCCAGTAGAAACAAATATGCACATAATTAAATTAGAAGTTAGGATGGTAAGTGTCATAATGAAAATGGGAGTTTTAT